>WBMV01001691.1:3244625-3346335 GCA_013396655.1 Campylorhamphus procurvoides | reverse complement strand
CGGGGACCGGGCAGTGTGACCGCGATGGGGATGCGCCTTCGGGAGCGCAGGGATGTCCTCGGGGACCGGGCAGTGTGACCGCGATGGGGATGCGCCCTCGGGAGAGTGGCCTCGGGTGATGGGGCTCCGGGGGTTGCTGTTGGCCGGCGGGACTCACCGCAGCAAAGTGTCTGTGTGTACATGGAAAATATATATATNATAATATTTATATATTTGTTTCTGGCGATGTTTATATCACTGTAAAAATAAACCAGCTCATACGTGTGCAGGCGTCTGGAGCCTATCAAATGAGTGATGGGGCTGGTGAGCTCATTAGTTTTTGCATCCCTTCTGCAGAATGGAGAAATGCATCATTTATCCAAGAGTATAAAAATAATGTGTTTGTTTCAGTACAGGGCCTTAGTATTGCAGGCAAATACGTGAGATAACCCCTTTGCACAACCAAAGCAAGTGATAAGGTGTCTGTTCTCTCATCTACTTTAAAAAAATGTGTGTATCCTGAAGTTTAGTGGCTCAGATTAGGATAAACCCAGTATTTTTCTTGACATACTGCCTTTCACTGAAAAATTTCAAGATGGTTTCAAACATGAATTATTTAAGACCTTTTAACACCAAGGCTCCATTTGGGCATATCACTGGAGCATATGTTTCATTTTTAACATATATGCATGCTTCTGTTTCCAGCCGACTTCAAGAAGGTATAAAATGTGCTTAGTTTTAGGCATATGGTTAATATTTTGCTGATTTGAAGCCAATTTACAAAGCTGCCAAAGTATGTGTGTTAATTAGGAAATATAAGTAAAGATATTAAATTAAGGTATTTGCTTGTAACTTCTTAAAGATTTAGAACAAGTAACTAGATTTGATAGAATATGAACGGAGTTAAGCTTTTCCTAATACTTCTTAAAAATGCCTTTATTTGCTTTGGTTTCTTTCTTGAGTTGGTTGCGGGGGGGTTGTTAATTTTTTTCTTTTCCAAACATTTAAACTGTAGGACTTTGAAGAAGGGCACTTCATGAATATCTTGATTCTTGTTTTCCCTTTGGAAATGATGATTATTCATTAGTTTGTTACTTACCATGCTTTCAGTAGAATATACCATTAATCATCAGCAAACCCTGTTTAAAAGGCATTGGTGGCATTTCTTACTTGTGCAGTGAATGTTTTGCTCATTAAAAATTGAGAGGCAAAAAAAGACAGTTTTTGTAATTCAATGATCCTCTTTGGTTTCAGGTATTGATTTCTTTTCAAGAAGCTCTGCTGCCTTATTGCCTTCAGCCCTGGCCAAAGTCTTTGTTGGTACCTAACATTTTGATTCTGGTTCTCTTGGTTTGCTGTTGTTGCTGTTGGCAGACCCACGTGCCCAGTTGCTGCTGCTTTCTTTTATTTGTTTATTTTGCTTTTGAGGTATGAGAGTCCAGCAGTGTCATATAGTACGTGGCTGTCATGATCAGTTTCAGTTTATGACTTGAAAATTATCATTGGAGTTGGTTGTCAATGTCTGTTTGTTATGGTTAAATACAGTTAAAGCTTTATTTCACTTGTCTGGATTCTAAATGATCTTTATTATTTTTTTCTTTTATAAAAATTAAAAAAACCCAATAGTAATCTTTTAAAAAGATTAGCTAATTTACTGCTTTGAAGCTCTCATTATTCAGAAGAAGCTGCTAAGCACCTTTGGTTTTTTGTGAGGTATTTCCTTTCAGCAAAGCATGTAAGTAGTTTTTGCTTTATTGACATTTCTGAAATTTTTATAAGAAGAGTCTGACTCCATATATATATATATTTAACAATGTCTTTTTACGTGGAAGTATCATTTGATGGTTTATAGCTGAAAGGTAGGCAGGATAAATGGCTGTTGCCTCTCCAGCAGCAGACTGGCAGCAGAGTAATCCCTAAGGGAAATGCTGTGAACAGGCCATTCCTGCAGCAGCTGCAGGTCATGTGCTGGGAACTGCCAGGCAGGCAGTGGCTTCTGGAAGTGAGGAGGAGTCTGGCTGATTTTGGATTTCTGCAGTGTGTTTGTGACCCCAGTGTTGCTGAAGCAAAGGAGGCTTATCTTCCTTAACTAGGGAAGGTGCAGAGCTACGGCTGGAGTTCACAACCTCTTGTCATCTGACGTTTGTCCCTGTATCGATGTCCCTGTTCTGTCGAAGCTAATTATACCGTTTTACAGATCAATTCCCTCCTGGATTAACTGACTCCTGCCAGTGTAATTATTGTGCTGTCTGAGGAGAGATGCTGAGGTCAGCACAGCTGTGTGTGGAGGTTTGGGGTGTACACTGCTCCTGACATCTCAGTGCAGCAGTGAGAAGGTAGTTTGCACATCATCACTGAGAAGGGTTTACTGTTCTTCTCTTTTCCCTTAAAAACAGCTGCTGACTTGCTGCTGCCAAGAGAAATAAATTATTAAGACAAGGCAGAGAACATGTAGAGGAGGGACACTGTTCATGGAGGTACCCTGACTTGTGTCATCTGACAAATACAGGCATACTTCCAAATTTTAAGAAAAAATAATAAATTTTTGGAGAGAGAGAGACCTGTCTGGTTAGGGTGGTGATTGCTGAAGTGGAGAACCTGCCTTGATTCTTCCTTCATCATAGTGAGTTTCTCCATTTTCTGTGTGGCAGTTTAGAAATCTGGACTCTGATATGCAGGAGCAATTGAAGAGAAGTCGCTGGGAGCTTTGAATATTCAGCATTAAGGTCGGCATGCTTGAGCACAGAATTCAGTAAATTATAGTCCTGGCTTTGATCCAGGTAAATCTGGTTTTGTTTTCCATGTTCTCTTCTCTTTATCTCTACTGAGATGCATTCTTTATAGGAGATGAGGGTTGTGTTCCTTAATGTTCATGGGATATTCTGATATGGTGCATTATTATTCTCTTTATAATGCAGATATTGTGCCATAAACAGAGCAGAGAGCACTAATTGAATAAGTGATACTTATCTGCATCAGTTCTATGGCAGGTCTGACAGGTACTGAATGAACAAGATGCTTCTGCAAAAAAAAAGCAGTTGTGTAAATGGAAACTGTCACATTAGGTATAGACAGCACATGGGATAACATACAGCATCTTAATGTTGGATTTTTTTTTGCATTTTGAGACCTTAAATTATAGTTGAAGTTTGTTTTAAAATAGGTGGTGTTTCTTCAAATTTCTGTCATATTCTATGACATATTCTGTGCTGTGGGTAGTCCATACCTTTTGTAATCTCAGCATGAACAAGAAGAGACTTGCCGTGCTATTTGTTTTAGACCATTCCCAAGCTGCCTCACATTCCAGAATTCAGGGGAAAATTCAATTTATTTGTTTGTGTGGGTTTTTTTTCCTTTTAGGCAGATGGCTTTGCATATGATGGGAAGATTAGCCTGATTCTGTAGGATGAAATTCAAAAGCAGTAGCAGCAAACAGAGTGCTGAACAAAGGAGAGGGGAGAATTGGAATGGCTGTGTGTATTTATGGAGTTAGTTCTGTTTGTTGAGACAGATGGAATAAATGTGTGATTGTTGACAAACCCAGAAGAAAATTAGAGATTACTTTTTTATCTGCTGGAGACAAATATATTGTGTGGATGCTGCCTTTGGAATTTGATTCTGAGCCCATTTTTCAGTACAGTCTGTTTGCATGTGATGGTGGTTGCTGTGTAATGCAAAGCCATGCTGGAGACAGGACATTTCTAGTTAAGATTATTCTAAACTCTTGTAGGTTGTCTTATTCTTCCTGGTCATTCAAGGAGGAGGAAACTTTCTTATACTTCCTTTTTATTTGAGATACTGAAGCAGAAATATTTCTCTGACACATCCTTGTGTGACTGACTGCTTGTCTAATCTTGATTTTTCATGGGTTTTGCTGTAGAATATTTTTCCTAGTGACTTGTATATTGGTTGTGTAGTTGGTACTTGGGTATTTAGAGAAGCAGTTGGTTTTCATACCTCATTATGTTCAGCTGGGTTTGAATTTGAGCAATAATACATAATAATGCACTTAAAAAAACCCCCCAAAATATATTGTAGTGTGACTAGTCTGTTTGCTACTTGATGGAACAATCTTTATATTTTATTCTCTCCGTGGTCACTGGACTGGAGATTAGTATGGCAGCAATAAACCCAGTTTTGTTTTGGAACTTCTGTTGCACTCAGATACCCCAAGAAAATGAGTGAGAAGTTAAAAGCTGTATGGGAGATTTTTAGCATTCCAGTAGAGAAGGAAATTCAGTAATTTTCATGGCTGAGTGATTATGTAGGATACAGTTCCTGCTCAAGAAGCCAGGGCTGTCTAGGGACTTCAGGTCAGGGCTGGCACTGTTGGATACAGCCGGCAACACAGCCTTCTTATCCTGTGGATACTGGGATATAATTGGTGTCAGAGGAAGGGTTTCTTTTCAAGTTAGAAGTGTTACATGCACACCCCAACAAAACAATTTAATGCAAGCAGCTAACTCCGCCTAAGCTCAAAAAACGTCCTTTGTTTTGTTGTTCACTTTTCTCAGGATTCTCAGCCTCTGGGATTTATAGTAGTGGTTTCCCAGTTTCTCAGCTAGGTGAGAAAGAATGCAAGACTTAGACTTGTCCTGATTTACTGGAGCTGATGTTCCTGTCTTAGCTTTCTGTGCTGATCTAAGACTTAGTAATGCAACAAAATATCAGGATGGACCTTAGGACACTGGGAGATGATAAAGCATCTGCAGTTTGAAATAGAAATGAATAATGAAAAAGTGATAGTCATAGATTCACGTGTTCCATTATTTAGGTCACTCTGTTGCTAATACAAGAAAAGGAGTTTGGGGGTTTCCATGGTAAAGCACACATGAAAAAAATAAGTACTTTCTGATTTTTCAGGAAGAGACTTGACATAAACACAAAGTAGGGAGGAGTTCTGAAGAGGTGGCCATCTCTCCTGAGCTGAAATCTCGTTTTTACTGAAGCTTGTAATACATTATACAGCATCCTGCTCTGTACTTCAGAAAACCTGACTTAAGAAACCTGCATTGATAGTAGCTTTCATTATAAAGAACTGAGAGAAGGCCAGGAAGGTGTTTGAGCATTCACTGAAATGGGACCCCCAGTTACAAGGTGAGAAATGGCAGGAAGCAAAGTGAGGAATGGTGGCAGGAAGTTACCTATTGCAAGGTGGTAGTTTTCACAGTTCTTATTTGTTTTACTAAAGTTTCCTTACTACTTGTCGATCTGTTAGCAGAGAATACATCATCAAAGGCCAACTGCTATGTAAAAACATTCTCAGATTTACTGTCAGGCTGAGAAAAAAGCAGGTTTGGGATTTGAAATGCAGTTGATATCTGGGTCACTGGGGATCTGTAGCATGCTGTCTCTGTGAAGTAGCTCAGTAGATGAAGCCTTTGAAGACAGAGGTAAAGATCTGAGAGGAAATCTTATTCAAAATAAACTTAATTCTTGGCATGTGAAACTTGGAAAAACAGCACAGGTTGCTTTGTTTTCTTCAAAGTTGCATATTTTGATATTGCTATATCCTTCTGTAATGAATGGGGATTCAAGGTACAGAGCAAATGAGCCCTCTTTATTACTCCTGCCATTATGTTTAATTCCCAATTCATACATCTCACATGTAGTGTGCTGCAGGAGCACCCAGGTCCTGTGATCAAGAATTTCCATTGCACCATAGGACTTAGTGTACTTTTGAGTAACTCTTGTGTTTAGTAGGATGAAACTACTAGATCTAGCTCCTACTGCCTAATCTGAGTTTACCAGAGGTGTTCTAGCACACCTCTTGCATGCTCCTAAACTGTCACCTTCCACACATGTCTACAAGAAATTGTATTCAGCAGGTTTCAAAGCAGCTATTACAGTTCTTGCTTTGCTTTTCTGGCACTAGTTGCAGTAGAGAAAACATGAGGTTTGAAATGCTAGCACACATTTGAGGGGAGAGTGTGAGTGTGCGCAGCTTTACAATCAGCAGTGGGGAGGTGTGTTTGCTGAAAGAACTTCTCCTGGGTAACTTGAGGTTGGAAAGTTCAAGAGGATGAATTCATCTTTCAGAGGTCCCTAAGCCAGGTGTTTAGTAGGGGTCATTTCACTCGAGCTGTAACTCAGTGTCTTCCATTGGAATAGGCATTCCAGATCCATTCAGCAGAAAGGAGGGTTCCTGGGAAAGGGCAGTCCTTCCAAATCCTGTCTGAGGCTGCAGCATAGACAGGGCATGTGCTTGTACAGCCCCACCACACCTCCCTTTCTCATCTACAACAGAGACAGTCTGTATAGAGTCACCTTTGATGACTTGGTTGCCCTGTCATTTTGAGAGGGTTTAGATCAGGAAGGGATGACACTTAGAATTACATACAAGAGAGCACATGTTGAGCAGTGTGAGCAGGTTCTTGTGATTAGAAGATCAACATCAAGAGGAATAGTCCTGTGTGTGTGGGACCCTCCAAGGCATCAGTTACCTTAACGTGGTTTCTCAGGCAGTGTGCAGGGCTAACGTGTGGCACCAGCAGTTCTGTCCAGTAAAGTTCTCTGTCCTATGCCGTGAACTTCACAAGCAGTTGTCAGTTGTTTGTAGATGATGTGAAGAAAGTCTCCTACTCTCATCTCAGCTGGACCAGCATGCCCTCTGACTTGTGAGCATATTATACATTCCTCTAAGCAAAATAGTGACAGGTTTGCAGTTCATGGTACTTGCATGGCATGACCCTGGTGATGTGTCTCCTTGTCTGATGTAGCTCCTGGAAACCATCCTGTGGGACCTGCTGGGGTTGGAAGGCCTGGGGAGTGATGTTCGTGCCTGTCTGTGACTGCATAAAGCCCCCTAAGGCTCATCAAGTGCAGGCATGAGTCCTTATTCTTTTCCCTCAATTTCTTGTCCTTCTTTCTCTTCCCTGAGGTTGTGATTATGCTTCATCATGTGGACTCAGAGAGTCTCTGCTGTCTGCAATCTTTGCTGGGCATATTTGTCACCATGTGGAAATGAGACAGTTGAAGGAGATAGATTGCAGGGTCAGTTCCTACTGCTGAACTTCCCACATGACCCTTCTCCAGCATTCTGCATTTACTGTTGATAGTGCCAGGGACCTTAGAGCAGTTCTGCCAGTGGGAGAGGCAAGAGGTGGCCTCACTTTGAGATTGCATGAACATGTAATTGTGGGTTTTGGTGGGACAGAGGACAAACAAAATCGTGGCCCTCTGCCTTCAGATTTTCCTTGCCCCATTTGGAAAACTCTCATTGTTTTGATATGGGTCCTACCTGAACTACTGGCAGCTGTAGCAAGGTAAGCTGCACATGGTGGCCAAATAGCTGTGGTGGGGAATGCTGAGGGGTTTTGTGTGTATTGAACACGCTGCAGTGCTTATAGTTGTGAGTGTGAGACACCTGCTGAGCCATGTGCATTAGGAGGTCATGAAACAGTAAAATACAGAGAATCTCAGAACCACTTCAGTGTGTGCCCAGCACAGCCTGGCTACAATGCGTTATTGATGTGCCCACTGCACCCCAGAAACGCCCTGGGGTCTGTGTGGTGCCTTTCCATTAAGGAGGCTTCAGCCTGGGCCACTGGGGGTTTGCTTGAGCACTTTTGCTACACACAGGGTGGGTACAGTCAGACCAGTTGGAGTAGTGAGCCATTGTGATGCAGCTTATTTTGGAGGAAAGAGCTGAATTTAGGTGGGTTTTGTTTCTGTGGATTTTTTTCCTTTTAATTTTATTTTTTTCATTTTATTTTTTTTTGTTTCTAGATGATCCTTATGAGTTCTTCTGCTTCTTCTGAACTGTCTTCTTGTGTTCAACATGCTTTTATTTCTTTATTTTTCATGAGTCCTTTACCTACATGCAATGATTGAGCTTTCCCAGTGCAGTGTGTGTGTAGCTTTCAGGTTTCATGTTGTAGGTTATTTTAGTTTCAGGTCTGAGCAGCCCTTTCATTAGTCAGAGTGATTTTACTTTCAGAATCATGGCTATTACTGTTTTTATTGACTGCAAGTGTTATTGAGTAAGGCCATGCTAAATAAAATGCATCTTTTCATCCCATTTCCTTAATAAAGCATAGAATATGCATCAGGTTGTGAGCCCCAAATTATCATAGGATGATGATGTCCTAGTAAAACATTCAGCCAGCTTTGCCTAGTGTATTAAAACTAGCAGCTGAAACAAACCACAGTCAAGTGAAGAACTTTGCTGGCTTTTCTTTCTATGTTTTCTGTGATTTGAAAGTAACTGAGGATCTGGAACTGTGGGGGTGTTTAGGCTGGAGGGAATATCAGCAGCATTCTAGTCCAACCTGATTAAAGCAGGGTTGGCACTGAATTGAGGCCTGGGAGCTTTTTCCTGTCAGACCATGAAAGGCTTAAAGATTGGAGAACCTCTGGACATCCATTCCAATGACTGTTTATCCTTAGAGAGAAAAATAAATTCCCTCATGTCCAGTCAAATCTTTCCCTGCAATTTGTGACTGTTGCCTCGCGTTACCCTGCCCTGCATCTCGACAGAGAGCTTGGCTCTCCCTTCTTGGTCAGCTCCTGGGTATTGGAAGGCTGTTGTTTAGGTCTCTCAAAGCCTTTGCTTTGCAAGGTTAAATAAGGCTCATGTCTTTCATGTACTTTCCCCTAACGCATGTAAATTAGATGGAAGTGAAATTACATCCTCTGCTGCAGATTTGAGGCTGTTTTATAAATATGATGCATACAGTTGGCTCAGTCTGTTGAAATAGATACTAGTGTGTAGCATGGTTATGAAATTTGGCAAGACACCAAATTTATTTATTATTAACAACTCTGCATGGGCAAGGCTTCCAAATGAAACTGATTGGAACATTCTTGTGTAAGCTATTTTCTGTTAGGCAGCAAATCTGGTGGATAATATGTCTGTGCTAATGTGAGCCTAATTGGGAAAAAGGTCAGTGATGTCAAGATATTTGAAAATATAGGCCATTTTTCTGGGATGAATAAGGAGGTGCTTGCCCTGTCCAACTGTTACAGTCTCTAATGGCATTATAAAAACTTTTTTCATGTAATTGTGGAAAATAGTTTTCCTCTGTTTTGAAGTATTTCATTAAGTGACTGAAGAGGAGAAATGAGTAGTTTTATATTGGGTAAATGCAGGACCTCAGCAGAGCGTGCTTTTGAACAATAAAAGCTGTTAATAAGATGAATCAGGCTTTGTGCTAAATATCACAGGAATTTATTCCATTGTTTGTGAGAGCAAGAGGGACTCTCACTGGGCTGCAGTGGAGATTTTCTTTGGATTATGGACCACTGATGTTGAGAAAATCCTCTAATTAAATTGAAGGGAATAGAGACCCAGCAAAACATTGGTGGGATCCTGCATAGTTCTGGTGCACTGTTGGACAAAAGAACCTGTCATGGCNGGAGCTGGCCCTCATTGGCCCTGCTCTATAGGATGGAGGGAAACTTCCAGAGGCTTCCAACAGACGCCAATCTTCCTCTTATATAAAAAAAACCCCTAACCAGATAAACCCACGACAGTTTGTGAGAGCAAGAGGGACTCTCACTGGGCTGCAGTGGAGATTTTCTTTGGATTATGGACCACTGATGTTGAGAAAATCCTCTAATTAAATTGAAGGGAATAGAGACCCAGCAAAACATTGGTGGGATCCTGCATAGTTCTGGTGCACTGTTGGACAAAAGAACCTGTCATGGCTGTTTGCCTCTTAATTAGTTGTCCTTTTCCCCCCATTTGTGTTTTTGTTGTTTTTTTCCTAAGCTGTCCCTCGACAAGTCTGTCTGCTGGATTCTTCACTGTGTCATGGAGCAGAATGTGTCAGAAATACTGAAGTGGATTTGTTTCCCCCCAGTCCAGCTGGCACAATATCAGAGGTGCTGAATGAATCTGGAGTATCTGTGGGGAAGGAAAAAGTGTTTACTGTTCCATTTTTAGTCTTGGTGTCAATAGGACCATTTTCATCATCCTAGAAAGGTTTCTATGGTGCTAAGTTGTTTTGTAGTTACTCCCCAAGGACTGGCCACTTGCTGAGAAGGGAGAACATGTGTGTCTGTGTTGGTGATGTTTGTGCTGGAGACGACACAGCTGGTGGGCAGTGTGTTCATCCCTGGCAGCTGGCTGGATCCTGGAGCACTTTATCTAGGGCTGAGCTGTAGAAAGGCAATAATGTTCCCAAGCAGCAGTGGCTGAATCATTAATATGTTCAGTATTGATGCTTACCTGGATGGCATCCATGTGGGCAGAGGAGTTATGTTATTGTGGTGCAGTCTTGATTCAATTGGTTTGCATAATCTTGTGATCTGATTTGATAGAACTTTCTCCTTTTTAAAACTCTTTTTATGGCATCTGAAGATTTTTAATTATTTAAAATTAGTAGGACTCTGCAATCATTTTTCTAATAGCTGATGTATTTATTGATTTGTGCTTTTTGATCACTCGCTTCATGGAACTCAGTTTCAATGAAAATTTACATATGAAAGAGACTGTAGCTTGTTGGGTGCTCGTTCTGTTTGTGCATTATGGATTTCCTAACTAGTGCATTAAAAAATTCCCATCCCACGTATGCAGAGATAAACTGAGGACATGTTGTCTTGTAGACTGTGATTTCTATTTTCTCCTTATGTGTCTTTACCAACAGTCTTCTTCCAGGGGGGTAGAGATCTTTTCCTGTAAGTGAAAGATAGATGCTGCTGGAATGTTGCAAATACCTCTCTTTAAGCAACAGTATGAGATTTTGCAGCTTTGGGGGAAGTATTTTCAGACAAGAACAGTGGCCAGTGTGTTATTGAAAAATATCTCTGAGTGCAGTGGAGTTTTCCTTTGTGATCAGAGAGCAATATACACTGATGTCTGAGTTATTAGTTGGTAGGTTGTATTATGCCACAGTGTACAGACACATACCTGTCTTAGGGTTTCACAGCATTAAATGTCATATTTGAACGGGGTACTGCTTTTTTTTCCCCTGTGATTTTTTTTCTTTATTCTACTAAATTAAGGGGGTGTTTGAAATTGCACAGGTTTTTTTCAGCCAATTCTCACCAACCACCACTAAGAATTCCACAGGACAAATCCTGTACCTATCCCATTAGGTGAAAAATAAAAATATTCCTCCTACAAAGATACTGGCATATTCTATTCTTCCTATCTAAGTATATGATGGTGCTGAACAATTTCTTTTTTCTGTTTAAATAATTAGGGTTTAATTGTAAAGTTCATGAGTGGGAAATGCATGTTGTTTGCTTATCCCCTAACAGGCACTTGCCCATTTTTCTTGAGGGTATATAATGTAATGTGGGTATTTAAAATTATGCAGATTTTAATTTTTCTTTCTGTACTTTTTTCCCAGTATTCTGTAACAAAGTGCAAATTCTGGATATTCATTTTTTTTCATGCCCTCAACTCTGATGCAAGATAAAATGATACTGGCAGTCATTTATAAAAAAAAATCAAAGAGCAGCATTACAGGTTTAGTATTAGCCAGTGGAGTAAACCGAAATGAAAAAAATAATCTTATAATGGCCTCTGAAATGCCTGGGGAAAGCTGTTCTATTTTGTAGGCTTCAGGAGCTCTTAATAATATTTACTTGCTCATTTAAATCTCTTTCACTTGCAAATGTGCCTTAATTTGAAGTAAGTTTTATTTAAGATTTTTGATCTTGTAATATTAATAATTTATCCCACTTGTCTAGAATTACCGGAGACGACATTTGAAATCTTAAATAAGTGAAGCTGTGCAGACTGCAGCATTTCATCTTGTCTGCTGTCTATCTCCCTTGCCCCAGGAAGGTGAATTTCAGCTTCAATCTTCCCTAGTAACCACAGTTCTGAGAACCAGGCTGGCTGATTCAACAGAATAGCAGCAAATAAAAATGCAAAGTTGCTATGGCAATTGTAATTCTTGTAGGCTTATTGTGTCCTGTGAGTTCTGTCTTGGGTGGTGAGACAGCCTGATTTTAATATGTCAGTTGAATGAAGAAGGCATCTAATGGTGAAAAAACATCTTGCAACTACTTACCAAATGAGTACCTTACAGCAGGTACATGTTATACACTCAAAAACATTCCAGTAGATTTTTTTAATGACATATGTATGGTATGCAGTGTTAAAGGAATACAGGGAAAAAAATCCCATCTACCCTTCGTGCTGCTTTCGTGTCTGAATTTCATAGCTCTTGCTTAGGTAGCCCATAAAAGTGTGTAAAGGGGAATGCCCATTTTCTTTCTATTTTATGGATCTTACTAAGAGCCCTTGGAAGCGTTTGGGAGTGTGTTCCCACTGGATAGGTGAGTGAGTCGTTAGCAGCTTTATGGATTAGCCTGGTGACATTTCTCTGTAGTTCTTACAAGCATGATCATTCCAGAAAGGTGCTTATTGATTATGCAGGAGTAATCATGAAGGATACAGCCTATAATAATCTGGTTTATTTTATTGATTTTGTAGGACCTTAATTTCATCAATATTTGGTTCTTGTCAGCATTTGTGGAATGATCATTTTGCTTACTCAGTTTCTTTATGCATCTGGTCTGAGATCTTGGTTGGAAGTGTAATATATTCTGGTCACAGTACACAGCTGTTGGTTGTGGCAGAGGGTTATTTTCATTACTTATTTAAATAACTCATTAAATCAGTCCATTCCTCTGTACAACACATCTTCAAACTGAAAAAGCTGAAATGTTAATTTGCCTATGCAATAGTACAGAGTTTGAACTCTGAGAATGCCCAGATCATAAAACAATCTAAATCCAGTGAAATAATTGACAGTGTTAAAAGTTTGCATTTTTTGAAGTGTGGCAATTTTTTAAAAAAATGTGAACTCAAGGTAGTGCTGCTGTACCTGTGCAAGCATGTCAAGGAATGACATAGCGGGGATGCAGAGCAATGTCTGTTGGAAACTACTGGGAGTGTCTGAAGTATTTCTCATCTCTGAAGAATTAGCTTCTGCTAGGCAATATCACATCAAAATGTGATAGCTTGAGTTTGCCAGTGTTGAATGTTGGCCATATTTAGTCCTGATTAAATTTAGTCTTTCTTTTAAGTCACTTCTGAATTTGGAGGAACTGATTCCAAAAGTTGTGAGAAGAACAGTTTGTTGATTTACACTGTCATAAAGACAGTTAACTACTTTGGAAGTTAGTTTAGTGCCTCAGTATTAATGAGGCATAAATTAATAGTTCTCAACTAATATTTGAGGACAAGATTTCTATTAAGGTTTTCTTGTCATTTTCTTCCCCTCCCTCTTCAAAAAACAAACATCCCATTCCTCTTGTTATTTGCTTAACATTTCTGTTTATATATGCACACACACATACAAAATACAAGCCCTTGAAATATGTTGGAATAAAAGGAAAATAATTATTCTGTTTAAGTGAAAGAAAACAATTGTTCTGCTGAAGTGAAACAAATTGTGGTGAGCAAATAAATTCAATTAGCAATTTTGCTTTTCTGAGTTTTTTTTGTTTGTTTTTTTGTTTGGGTTTTTTTTTGTGTGTAAAAGCATCAGTAAAAATTCAGTGTTAATTCTATGTAAAGAAATGGTGCAAAGTCTGTAAATACTTTTACTGGGAAAAATCCTACAAGGTATGACTGAGAAAAACAGTCAGTTTCTTTAGTGTGTTGGTTTTTATTCTGTCTTTATTTCTCTTTGCTACCAAAATCCCTTTTAAAAGGGAAAGTGGCCTTGTTCTTATCTGTAAAATAAATTAACACTTGCTCCAGCATGTCAGTAGATGGTCAGCTTCTCCATACTGTCTGATACAGTTTTATTATAACTTGAAACTGGATTTTGAGTCTATTTTGAGCGAAATTAGTAATTAGTCTTTGACCTACTAATTTACTTAGAACTTCCTCTGGTTCCTGGTTCGTGTGCTAATTTGCCAGAGGCAATCCCCTGCAGTTTTCACTCTGCTGGATTAGAAGTGTCCCTTTAAAGTGCTCATCCTGAAGGCTTTGATTCAATGCGTTTCATTTCATGTAATATATTTATCACTCTTTTTAGTTTAAAGCTTGCAAAAAAACTCATCTTTAGAAAAGTATTGATCTTTCTTCATGATCAGTGATCTCAGAGGCTAAAATGTTACAGGGACTTGTCATCACAGAGATGACTCCAGGATGGGATGAACTCTGGGAGACTGAACAGAGCCCTGTGAAGCAAAGAGGACAGTAGGAAAGACAAGAGAGTTTTCAGAGCACAGTGAATGAATGAACAGAAAGCAGACATATTTTTGTTTGTGATTACAGCAGATTGTTGGGTTTGCATCTTTATTGCACTGCTGTTTTGTTCAGCTTTTGAGACCCAGCACATCCCGTTGTTTCAAGAACTGCAGCCCAGCCTTGAGGTGGAACTGAGGGACAGGATAGCATGTGAAGTGTTTTGAAGCACAGCTTTTGGTTTTCCCAGCAAGGGTCACCTGAAGACTGTAGTATGTGCTGTAGCATGTTTCGGGAATGAACTTAGTAAGCAATTTCCATTTTTTTTCTTCCCCATGTATTGATGCTTGAGGACTGGCACTGGTCTGCATGTGCCTATCACAGCGTATGGTAGTGAAATAAGGAAGTATTTCTCTCTCTCAAATAATGCTTTATTTGAAGCAAATATAACAAAAAAAGTTTGAAAACCTCTCAGTATTTTTTCCAGCAGCAGCTCACCAGAGTAGGCTGATGGGTAAGAAATCACCTGTGTAGGTAACAGTGTGCTCACATTGTTTTTAATTTCTAATCTGTTACAGTTTCTCCTGACTGTGAAGCACCTGCTTCCTGGAGACTCCTGGATCTGACTCCATTGGGTTAAACTGTCTCCTGTAAAGTGACTGTAACAGCCTTTCTCTTTAAAAGCCACTGCTGGTCCCCCCCAGGATGTAACCTTAGCGCCTTCATAATTGAGAGTTTGTTGATGGCTTCTGTGGAAATTGGACCAGAAATAGGGCAGTTGGGAATGCTGTGGTGTCCTACTTTCCCAGATCCTGTTTTGCTGCTTTGTCCTTGGAAGTTGGTAATGTGTTCTGTGTTGCTGCAGAAAATTTTGCCCGAGCTCTTCTTTTCAATATACATCCTAATGTTTGATTTTACACTAAAATATTTTGAGGGAGTGCAGAGTTGCAGAACTACACTGTATAGGTGATGTGGATTGGCTGCTCATATAGAAATGCAGCAAATGCTGATTAGCTCTGGTTCATTTGAAATTTAATTTTTTACAGTACCTTTGCATTGTCTAAAAGCAGTTTTCTGTCAGTCTCTGTAGCTGAACACTATTGACTAGCCCCTGACATGTGGCAGTAAAACGTCAGTATCTTCTCTCCTAAGTGCATTTCAAGGAGCAGCCTGTAATTGCTTTAAAATTAGAGCAGTGATGCTGCCGTTTTGCCTAAAAGTCAGCCTAAACAAGGGTAATTTTTAGCTATTTTTGCCATCTGAGTCTCTCCTTATGCACCCCTGTTCTTTACCAGTCACTCTGGGGTTAGAGTTGGTTCCCTGACTGGGATGTTTTGACTCCCAGAGTAATTCTGGAGAGGGGTGGTGCACATTTATCCTTCTGCTAAGTGCAAGAATAAAACTATGTCAACTGGTTATCAACTTTGAAGTGTTTTCTTTTTTCAGCCAGGTGGAACGATTATATTTGTTATCCTAAGTGTGTGTTGTTCTTATCTAAATGTAAGGTTCTCTTTTTTCCAAAGAAATTGATTTTTACAGCTGGTTAGGTATTTGCTGCATTTCCCCAGACCTTGTATGAACAGTGCGAGGTTGTTTCTGAATTCGATCAGAGGTTGTTGAAAATAAAATAGATAGATTGTACTTATAACTAATTAGTAAAGACAAAATTTCACAGGGCAAAACATTTGTGGTGTATTTCAGTAGTATTCCTATGCCATTTTAGGGAGGAAAAAATATTTTTCTGCTTTTTTATTTTATGCTATTTTAAATAGCCTATAAACATATTTATAAAGAGTCACATACTTTGTTTTTAAATGAGATATGCTGTTGCCAATTTGAAATACAGAATTATTTGTGTAGAGTTAGAAAGGTCATTATACATATACGTGCCCATCTGTATTAGGGTCTGTAAATTACTGCATGGAGTATGACAGGATAAAAGAACACTGATAGCTCACAAATGAGCACTGCATTTGGCTGTAGGGGTTATTAATTAGATTTGCGGGTTATTTGATAGCTACGAGAAGCATAATTGAAAACCGGTCAGAGAGCTTACCCTGGTATCTGACAATGTCTGTCACAGTGCAGCCATAAAATAGTTATTGGAGTTTAGGGGTCACCTGTTATGTCATGTTAATGCACTATGCAAGGCAGAGAATTCTGCCCTGTGTCAGTGCTTTGGGCATTGATAAAGAAAAAAGGTAACTGCAGACTGAGGGTGGGCTGTGGTAAGAAGGGCTTGGTCTGGCATTAAATCATCCCCACAGTGTATGAAAATGGATTTTTAATGAGCTTTAAAGGTGTAACAGGCTTTTACTTTTTCTAGATATGCTTTTGTAGTTCACCACTGGCATTACTGCAGTTTTAAGGAAATTTTAAGATGTAATGATTGGTTTTTGTGGGCAGGAGGATGGATCGCTTTTATATGACCTTTTTTTACTAAAGCCAGATGTGTGTTGACTGTGTAGATTATATGTTTCATTGATTCCACCCCCCATGGCAATATCCATTGCAGTACTGCATGTGCAGTAAAACCTGATATTCTTACAACATGTGATTTTTTTCTTTACAGATCAGTGCACATGTCATATCCCTAATTGTATTAAGCCAAAAAATACGGTGTTCTATGAATGTAAAAGATGTAAAGAGGATTGTTCAGTCAGCTAAGACCAAGCAAATTGCACAGCCCACATTTTCTGTGGCTGGTTAGTGGGGAGCCTGGTAACGCTGTGTAGGCAGTTTCCATAAAATTCATATAAGTGTGTGCCTTTTCTGGCATGGCTTTAAACATCTCTAGGCAAGGGTCAGAGGAATCTCCTCTGAAGGAAGGAACTAATGAATAATTTAATTGTAGTTACTGTTCAGTCCATAAGATAATTGCTTAATTGGGTAGTTGTCTGGGTGTTTGAGAAGAGTAACTGCCTCCTGCCAAGTGTAGCACTTCTTTGGCTGTAGGGACTTGGTGATAAATAGGAAAAGGGACTTAGGACTGGGTGGCAGAATGTGTAGGAGTTGTTCTCAGGCATTGCCCTGTATATGTATGTTCACTGCCGTGTCTCACAGGTAATGACACGTAGTTTGGAGTGTATTGGTGCCTGTAAAGACTCTGGCCTTGACCATATTCATTAAATCTCACATAAATGGTAACGAGATGACACACTTACCTGCAAGTAAGAAGAAAAATTACATGGAGTAGAATAGAGACTACTGTTATCTTTGTACCCAGCTTGCAGTTCCAAGCAGTTCTTTGGCTTAATCCTGGGGTATGATCTCTGAGTTAGGACAGGGATGCAAAGCCAAATTCCAGGTATTACCTGTTGCTCAAAGAAATGAGGTATCATTTTACTGGCCAGAGTGTTTCTAAAGTAGCTAAGTGTGATATAAGGCCTTGTTTCCCTTTGTCTAAATAACTGCTGCAGTTGTATGAACATTTTCAGCCATAGGAGCTGGCATTTCCAGTGGACCTGCCAGGAGAGGAATTTCCCTTCCTCTGAGGCAGCACAAATCAAATTAGCGAAGACTGAGTTCTTTCTTCTAATTGTGGGAGTTCTGTCAAATCAGTTTAATACTGAGATACAGCTGACCCACTTGTGTTTGGCACATGTTACTGATCAGACAGAAAAGCACAAGTTTCATCTATTGTTGAAGTTTTCAGCTTTGGTTTTGTTGAACAGATAATCAGCAGTTTGGTTTTTTGCAACTGAAATGTTTTTTTGGTATATTTTATTGTGATTAAGATATCCGATGGCAGTCACTATCATATTTGAGACTTAAAAGTGTCCTTAAGGACTTGTGAATTAAGATCTTTGCGAATCAGATGTCATGGGTGTTAATATGACCTTGTTAATAACTCAGTACCATTAAATGTGTGATAAATTTGCACATTAAGTGCATAAAAGGTATGTGAGGGGATTGGTTTGAGAAGGAATCTGGTCAAGGGATATCAGGTTTGGAAAGGCACAGATCAGGGCTGTAGGACCACCATTGCCCACACAGTCTGAGCATTTTAGGACCTTATGATCTGCTTTTAACTAGGCTGCAACAAATATTCTGCTGTAGAATACTCTGGTACGTTCCATTTTATATAGAGCAATAGTGAATGTGGCTGTGCAGGTGGAAAGTTGTTGTTACTGTTGGATTCTGGCTTTTTTTAACTGGGATTTTTCACGTATTCACAAATATTTGGATAGAGGAATAATGTGTGCTTGTGGCTTCTGTACTGTTGCTGTTGAGGAATGGAAAGAGTCAATTAAAAAGTCTTTCCAAAGTTATTGCACACGAGTTTCAAGTGACTTGGTAGCAGAGCACATTCTGTTGATACTAGAAAATCCGAATGATTTGCTCATCTCTATTACTTGCAAGGAGGGCACAACTCCCAGCCATCAGCATGCTTCCTTTTGTCGGGAAGACTCTTGTCTTAGCACAGAAGATAAGGCCAAAAGCACTGAGAGCCAGGGATGGAGTCTCCTTTAATCTGTGTCTCAATGTTAAGGGCGTGAAGTGAGCATTTTTCACGGGAGTAGCTGCTGCTCGCGTGTGACAGTCACACCCGGACAGGGACTCTTGCCGAGCTCGCACTGGGGAGCTGCGTCTCGGTAACCCCCCGGCATTTCAGCCCGCATTTACAGCCGCACATCTGCGGCTTCCCAACACCCTTTCAGGCAGAGCATCCCTGCTGGGAAATGCTGTGGCAATTTCTTTACCCACGGGAGAAGGAGGTAATCAAAGCTGAGCGTGGCTCAAAGCAGCCGGTGGTGTTTGCAGTTCACTGAGAGAGAGAAAGAATGAAAATAGTGCCGCTTTCTACAGTTTTGCAGTCTGTTTTTGTTTCAACCCAAAGGTTCCAAGAAAGTGGGGTTTAATATGGACCGAAGGGGATGAGGGGAAGAAATATCTTTGCACAAAACAACCTTTGAATTTACTAACATTTGGAAGAGCACTGTAGCCATTGCCCCCACCCTGTTTTCTTCTGTTAGGGATTTTTTAGCAGAAAATGGAAACTACACATTAAAAGTAGGAAATTATTGAAAGAAAGTGTCTTTCTGAATACATTCTAGGTTTCAATTTTTTAATGTCTTAAGCCAAAAATTTTTTGTGACTTATAAACAGACTCATTTTCTCCTGAATTGATCCCAGCTGTTAAAATACTATTTCATAACAGGCATTTCTGGTATTGGCTCCTACTGGCATGAGCTTGAATTTTGTACTAATGAGTTTCTTATTTTTTAAAATAATTTTCTGAGATACTCCTGACTTCCAAGTGATGGCTCTTCAGTAGCCTTTTATCTAGTCACTGGCCAAGGGCAGATGACCTGTTTCTCAGGTTTTGGAAACCACTGGAATGATGCTAGTACATGTGTAACTGGATCAATGCCTGGAAGAGCTGTTTAGAAACCATAATTTGCTGACATGACCTAAAATATTTTTTCCCAATCATTACGTGATTTAAAACCCTTCTAGCACAGCAATTTAAAGCAACTTTATTCTTGAAATATCATGGATAAGGAAAAAAAGTCAGATGACATTGTTCTAAGATTATTGTGCATTTTCTGTCAAATACATTTGAGTACCACTGGGATCTTTTTTCTTTTTCTGAAAGTATATATTAATTTGCACTAGAAGACATAGATTTTTGTATAATGCTGTAGGGAATCAATCTGGTGCAGCTGGTGAGTTTTGCATGCAATAAATAGAGGCCAGTGTAGCTTTTGTTGTCTGCAGGCCATTTTTTTGCATGAATATATAGTGTGTTTCATGCATGCAATAGATCTAAATAAATACTAATTTTAGAACTTGGGTGTCTTCACTGCAATACTGGGTTTTTCTGATGGCTTGCACTCAGCTTCTCAAGACCTGTTCATTTAAATTGAGGTCAGTGGTAGTAATCTCGTGGTGCAATGTCAATCTCAATTATAGTGCAGATAACGTAATGAAATTGAACTATGATTTTAGATGGATAAGTTTCAGTAACTTAGCATGATGTTTGACCTAAATAGAAATGCATATTCATAATGGATGTATTTGAAAATATCAGGATATAAAAAAGGGCAGTGGTTTTGAATAGTAGTATGTCTGTAACCAAAATACTGGAGTGGTCCATAGAGATTTTAATTTATAATAATAACTTAACTCCAACCTGTATATCATGTGGAATTTTGTCGCTTTCCATGTACTTGCTGTCTGTGAAAAGACTCCCCAATAGTTTATTTACAATCAAGGTGGGAGAGAAATTGATTGTGGTTCAGAGCACCTTGAGACTGTTGTTCAAGTGGATTTATTATTTTCACCATCCTGCTCTGTCACTGTCATCATGATCTCTGCAGGACACTGGGCATTGTACAGAATATCAGATCCCCTAATTAGCAGTAGACAAATACTGTTTAGAAGTTGCAGTATAGGAAGGTGAAAACTAGCCTAATGTAAGTCTGGTGGGAGATGGTAGATTAAAACAGTCTGGATGCATTGGGTCACGTTATAGTAATTTTACACATGTAAATATGAATGTGTTATCCCACTGGCTGTACACATTAAGTTCCTGTTTTTAGAAACTTAAGGTGCATCTTTGAATGTGCGACCCAAGCCAAAGGTTTCACTTGGATAACAGGACCATCTGTATTATCAGTGTGATATTGCAGAGCACATTAAATCTCACATTGTCACAGAAGCATTGTTCAAGGTTAAACAAAAGGGAAAGAATTTTTGTTTGGTTTTGCCTTTCTTTTGTGTGTGTGTGGTTGTTGTTGTTTAACTGGTTAGGTATTATATTTGCTGAGTTTGATAAACACTTTTTGACAACTTTGTGCCCCATCTTATATTTTTTTGCTCCCTTTTGCCTGTGGTATATAACAGCAAGGTTATCCCTGATTTTGGCCAGAGATAGAGATCTACTGCACAATGGATGAATAACAAAGACATGAACTCTAGAACTTCTTTAGGATCCTTGTTATGGCGTATTATGACCTCCTGGTTTTTTCTCTTTGTTAATAGGATCTGTTTTTACACTAAAAGTTCAAGTAAATGACATCATCAGTCATCAGTACCTGCAACAGGCAGTGGTAGAAGTATTTGTTAACTACACGAAGACAAATTCTACTCTTACTGGAAACAATGGAGCAGTGTTAATAAAAGTTCCCTACAAATTAGGATTAAGCCTAACTATTGTCTCATACAAGGATGGCTACATGCTGACACCTTTGCCTTGGAAGACTGCGAGAATGCCAAGTGCGTAAGCGTTTTACATTCCTATTATTACACTGTATCTGCCTGTAATTACATTCCTCCCCTAAGCTGTCTGGGTAGTTCCTGTCAGCTGAGCGCTCAATGAAGTCAGTCAAGGGAGGCAGTGCCTGTCAATGCACATCTAAGGGTGAACGATCTGTTAAACTTGTCAAAATTCTTATTATATAAAACAGAAAATAGCCCATTTTAAATAGGCTGTATGGTGATACAGAGTGAATTCTGAGAAGTTATTTTCCCAGACTTAGCAAGGAGCTGGCAGTGCGTGTAGACAAAAATCCTGTTAACTTGAGTAATTCCTTGAATGCCAATGCTTTGTGTCCTGTTTAACAGGTATAACCTGTTGTAACAGCTCCCTTTCAGAAGCATTTCCTTACTAGTTTTTCTGTTTAACTATTGCATACTCTTAAAAAGGCAAATGATTTTTTTTTAAAGAAATGGACTTGTAAGAATTCTAGCCACTTGTTTATCCATAGAAGGCATAAGGCTGTAGCAAACATTCAGCAGAGATCTTTCTTCCTAAACACTAACATTCCTACTCTGAACAACAGGGGTAATTTATTCATTTAGTCTTCCTGTGCTCTGTTTTTTTTTTTAATTGCTCAGTTCAGCATTCCTTCAGAATCATGGATCTTAGAGGATTTTTTTTTGATTGCACAGTGTAACAAATATTATCATTTTCCACAGTATACTCATCCGTGACACTTTCATTATTCCCACAAAGTCAAGCTAATATATGGCTGTTTGAAGATACTGTCTTAATTACTGGAAAACTGTCTGGTAAGTTCAGTGTATGCAGACTATAATTAAACACTTCATGATAACCATCTGTACACACACTGACAAAAATTAAGCATGTTCATATTCTAATATAATACCTGTCTACCATAAGCCAGATTTTCAGTTAATTATGTATTTATATGGGAGGCTGTGACAAGTGTTAGACTAGAAATGCACCAACCATGGAGAAAATGGATGAAAACAGGTTGTTATGCTAAATGGATTTCTGAAGAATAATAAAAACATTCTTGGGTGTGTTTTACCACGGCTAAGACAAAATATTACTCTTTTACAGATGCCAAATCTCAACCAAGTGTTCAGTTTCCGAAATTTTTAATAAAGCTTCCAGCAAATCAGCATATTACAAATCTTACAGCCTATCTGACAGTGCCAGAGCAATTTTTGAAAGTGGACAGCTTTCTCTATACAACAGGAATTCTTCTAAATAAATCAGGTATGTAAATATACTGTTTAAGATTTTTTTTAAAAAGAAGAAATATTCAAATTACAAGGCACATGAGGGTACAGTGTTTCAGAAAAACATATGCTTATTTTAAAAGGGCCTGAACCTGCTTCCATTGTATTATATCACAAAGTTTTGTTCCAGAAGAGTAAACTATAAACACATTAGATAAGCAATGTCACTATTTTGTTTCATGTCTGCTTTTAATATACAGATATGTTCAGCATTTCATGAGACTGTAGAATTCGTTAAGTAAAACACCTTAAAAGTCAGCGTAACATAGATGAACCTAAAGAAATCAGTGAAACTGCAGCAGTTGACTTCAGCTATGGGGTTTTCTGCATTTTCACTGGAGTGATTGGTTCCAGGAGCTTTACACCCAGCACAAAGATCACATGGAATCTCTTCCTTGGCCCACAGACAGTCAATCTGTGCAAGCCTGTGTGGGACCAAGTGGTCACTATGTGTACAGAGCACAATTTTAATAGTGTTTTCTGTGCCTCTGTTTCACTGGAGAAGCAGTCCATGGTTTCATGAGTCATAACTCTGTTTTTATACCATTGGATTTTTTAGTATTTGTCATTCTCTCAGATAGCTTTCTAATTTGCATAAATACAGGAGCCTCTGGTAGGTTGTACTGTGTGCAGTTTCATCCTTCTTTTGTTCTTTTCTTTGTATTCCCAGTGGATCTCAAGCCATGAGGCTCTTAAATTCTTTGCAGTGTATGAAGAGGCTGCTACAGGGCTTATTTGAACTTACCGTGCTCTCTTCGTTAATATTAAGTGAAATTAAACTCATCGTATAGACTGATATTTTGACTTACATATTTTAAAATCTTTCTTGCCTATATTTCATCTCTTCAAATGGAAAGCAGGAGGAAAGAAGCATAAGAGAATAAGCAATGTTTCTCCTCTTTGAGTTTTCCTTTCAATCTGTCTGGCATGTGTTTTAAATTATTCATATGCTCCTAAAGGAATAGGCTTCCTTTTAGGGCAGGTGGAAGCTAATTGATATCTGATGTGCCAGGAGTTTTCTCACAATCAGCTTGGAACAGCTTGCATGGATTTAACATTATTCTGCTACTTACTAATTCTGTTTTAGCTTCTTTCACCATTCTGTCATATTGTGCATTCTGAAGTATTTGCAAACTGGTGAAAGGAAAACAAACTTTGAGACTGCATTGTAAAGCTTTGTATATGAAACATTTCCTTCTGAGTGCTTTGACAAGCTTCGTGTTTAACTCTTCAGTTAATTGTAACTGCCAAACTGGAAACTTAATCCTTGCAGGAAAGTTTGCACGTCTTCACTTTGATTCAATATTATGTACCAAGTGATTATAAAAACATTCTTGTATTATCTATGTTTCACAGAAGGTAACTGTTTTGTAATCTGATTATCTAAAGGGGAAAACCCTCCTTGCCCCACCTCCAAACCATCTTCTGTTTCATCATTAGTTTTATGGTCAGCGTTGACCCTCCATGTCACAAGTCTGTTTCTCTTGCAGCATTGGTATGGAAATGACTGTGTTTTATTTTAATCATAGGATTTTAGAAGTCTGAAAGAAAAGTTGATTTTTATTTGACTGAGTTGCTGACAGTTTAGCTAGATGTCGAGGAGGACCTTAGTTACAATGAGGATAGATTGTTAAATCTAAATTTATTTATTTTTTTTAAATAAACTATAAACGGAGAATTACAGACAAGATATTTCTCGCATCCAGGTTTTAAAAGCATGGAATTAAGCCCTCTTGCTGCCATATGTGTAAATGTTCTTTTGACTGGGAAAGAACTGAAAGTAAACGGTCCCATTCAGATTACACTGCCTCTCCCCACAACTACTGTGAAATCAGGAGATGCTGTACCTGCATGGACATTTGATATGAAAACTGGTGAGTGGATTAAGTTATCTGTTATTCTGCCTTCTAGCACATGCCTGTAGTTTTGAGCACGTTACACTGTGGGGCACAGAACAGCAATGGCACTAATATATGAGGTGGTGGTCAGTGGTCACAGGTTTTAGAAGGGGTTCTGTATTTTTTTTAAACGGATTAGCTTGAATTGTTCAAAGGTATTTCCCTGATTTCATTATTTCAAAAAGCTTTGGTAGAATTCATTAGCATTCCTATTGCCCAAATTTTTAATATACTGCATTTTTGTTTGCATAGGAGGCTAAGTATTCATGGAACGTACATTTTAGGTGGTGTTAAATTTTAAACCTGTTAATTTAGTGAATGCCTTCTTAAAGAAAACAAATCAGAATTGAAGGTTTGGGTGCTTTGTTTCCTAGACTGTAGCTCTAAAGCTCCTTTGACGTTAGAACTGGAATAGATGTTACTTCAGTTAACAAAAGCAATTGAGAAAGTGAAATGAAGGGGAAATAAGAGTTATCAAAGGCAACAACATAGTTCTTGCAGTGTGCATGCAAAGAGGAGGCTGGGGATTAGTCATTCTAAACCTTTTGGCATCCCTTCATGTCTAATTTTAGTCAAGAGTGAGTAATGAGCTATGTACACTTAACCCATTTAGATGTCCTGTATTAGGTGTGTGTTCATTGGTGTCCTAATTACATTTTACCTTGTACTTGTCATCACACTTGGTCTTGAAAAAAGCAAGGGAGTGAAGAGCTGTGTCTTGCTCCTTACTAAGGCAAAAAGGATACCAACTTTAACAAAGCACTGTGTGCATGTTCAAGAAAGAAACTGAGCATCCTAATAAAAAACAACTAAAGAATGTGAATTTGAGTTGAGAACATGCTAATAAAAAAATTGACTAGGCCGTCTTTTGGGAAGAGTCAATAGCGTAAGCTTTGGCATTGAAGGTTAAATGTCTATACACTTAGAAGACTTCAGAGGGGCAACTGGTGCTACGAGATGGCATTTTTCATCAAAGGAAGGATTTTAGTCTGACATAGTAAAATAGCACAAGAGGTTTTAATTTCTTGCTGCCACAGCCACTTTTGCCTGCTCCTATGCTCATCTGGATCTACGCTGAGTTGTTTTAACTTAGTAAACAAAGATAAGTCAACAATGTTATTAAAACAAAAAGTTGACAGAACTGGATCAACCTGGCACAGGGTCAGGTTAGAGTATAAATTAGAGTGAGGCGTGTTGAGGGGCCTATTCACCATCCCTACTTAGGCATGTTGGCCTTGGGGGTAGGGCATGAGCAGGAGCATGGTCTGCTGATGCGGAAAACCAAAATGAGTTGTTTTTTAACTCTCCAGTCGGGTGTACTTTGACAGAGGTTCCATAAAGGTAAACTGTTTGTAAGGGGTGCTCACTGAGATGTGTTCACATGGAGCTTTCTCTGCTGCTTGCTGAGGAGATGGCAAGCAGGACTATGAAAAAGTAGAGAAATTTCTGGTGCATAACTCTTAACTTCCCGCTTTTTCTTCCATTTCCTCTTTTCTACAGTGAAAATTTGCAATTGTGTTCACTATTCTGGATTTTCATATCTAAATACATTTATTTAATTTTTACCTTTGATTTGACATGTGCAAAGGTAACTGAGTAAGACATGACTTAGCCCAGGTTCTGGAGACTGAGGACACCTCAGCTCCCCAGGAAGCATTCCAGAGCATCCTTAAGTAGCATTAGGCCCCCACCCGAGCTGAATGCAGAGCTCCTGCTGCACTGAATAATGAGGATCTGGTATCCAAGATGCTGCATGCGGGATGTCCCCAGCAGGACACTGACACACTTCTAAACTCTGAAGTCCTTGGGTAATGTGTTGTGATGGTAATCAGAGCTCCCATGTCAGTACTGGTAGTGGCAAGGGAACAGGTCTGTGTGTGATATGGTGTGGGCTGATCCACGTACACCGGGAGAAAGATAGAAGCTGCTTTCACAGATCTGCCTCTGCAGTGTTCCCTGGGGTTACTCCAAGTGTGGTAGTACTGAGACTGTTCCGGGAAGATGTGCTTTGGTAATTCTATTCCTGCTCCTGTGAATGCAGAATTTGTTGATGTATATTGCATGTGACTTCATTATTTCTAAATATTTTGTTGCATTACTGCTAAAAGTACTTTGTGGATTTTAATAGAATTACAAAAACCAGAAAGCTTGCATCGCAACATTAAATTGAGGATTATATCCTTCTGTTTGAATGGCAGTAAATCACAGAGAAAATGGGCTTATTCATAAGGCACATTTCAATGTTTTCCTTAATACTTAGTATTTTCTGTGGAGTATATTGAGGGAGATGTAATTTACTGAAGAGGACAGCAAAGATTGTATAACTACTTACAGATTTGATCAGTCAAGGCTGAACTTCTGGAGACCTTGAAATGTTTTTTACCTTTTAAATGTGCTGCTTTATGTTGTTTTTTATCTGCCTATAAGTAGTCCACCCTCTGTACTTATAAAACAATGGTTGTGCTGTGTAGTGTCCTCTTGTCCCACAGTTGAAAGGGCAGAGAATTTGAGGATCTGTTGTTGCCTCAGTGAGGGAGTTGGGGATGGAAGACTTTTCCGGCTGGTCTTGCTCCCAACTCTAGACAGGAGGTTTCTCAGGTAGCTGGGAAACCAGCACTTTCGGGGCTCCAGGTAGTTGTTGCTCTTCCCCTCTGCCAGCCATCCCAAGCACCAGGAGAAGGCAGCATGTTTTACTGCCAAATGAGATTTTCTGTGTTTGTCTGTGTATCTGTGGCAGGTGTCAGTTCCCACCTTTACATCCTGTCTGGCAGATATTTACTTCTTGCTTTGCTGAAGGAATGGTCCTGGAAGAAAATTGAATTGAAATTCATATAAGCTCCATCTTACATGAATTATACCATTTTGATGCTGTGGTCATTGTTCTTTTAAAAAAGCTGGTGGTTCTGTCTCCCTCTCAGTATTTTCAGGTTGAAAATGTAAGGTTATTTATATGAGGTTGTTTTATGTCCTTGGAATTTCACAGATGGTCCACAGTAAATGCGTTCAAGTGAGTTAAATATAATTCTGTCTCCTCTCAGGGATGCTTTATTAATTGTAGAAGCTGGCACACCGTAATACCTGTCCTTTGTGTGGCCAAACAGATGGTGTGGAATCTGCATCCTAACAAAAGCCCTTTCTTGGGCTAACTGAGCTGTTATTGCCTTGGGGCAGGGAGGAAGAGACAAACGTTCAAGACAAGCATTGTTTATCCTATTGCGGCTTATTAGAATTAAAATGGTTTCCCACCAAGTTCTGCTAGCTAATGTTAAACTTCTTAAACGTTCAAATGCTTCAGTTACCTGCTCCTTCATAGTTTTAGTCTTGGCCTTCATACTCACATAATGGGATTTTAGCTTTAAGCTCATTATAATAGGATTTTTTCAAATTATTTGTGTGCGTATCTGTGAAAGACAGCTATTAATGGAAAATGAATTATATTAACTTTACCTCTGGTAAGTAATGTTGATGCTTCGTTTCAAAGTAAATGGCCGCAGAGGGATACTTGCAATGAAATTGTGAGCCGAGAAAGTTTGCATGTTTAGCTAAAGCTGTGTAATAAATAGTGTCTAGGTCAGAAGTTTCAGTTTTTCTCATGACCTTGTGTATTTTTGGTAATAGCTTAATTGTCAATGGTTTGAGGTATGAAAGAATTCCACGTGGCACATGCAATATTTTGTCCTTCTTTTTGCAGGTGCTTGGGTGAACCGTGGGCTAGGAATGGTAAAGGAAGCAGATGGTCAGCTGGTGTGGACTTACACTGCTCAGCACTTGGGCTACTGGATAGCAGCTCCCCTGCCTGGAACGAGAGGTACTGCAGCGGCTGCCACAGCAATTACTGGATAGCCCCAGTACCCACCTATCATAAAGCTGGCAGCTTGATTGCTTTCTTTAACTACAGAAAGGGAGAAGTGACACGCAACTTCACCAGCTGCATAACTGTTGTTGGAGTCCTGATAGTGTGCCTTTGCATGTAACTGTTTCCTAGACCTTGGGATGCTGTAGGGGAGAAGGTGCAGACTTTATCTGAACTTCTTTGTCTATACTATTGCCACCTTTCTGGGAGAAGTCTGAAAGGGAACTGTGACTATGGCAATCTAAAAATGATCAGGACTGTATCCCTTGCTGTTGAGAATCATGTTTGACAGGAGGAAGTACAACAAGAAGATTTAGTATTAGGTAAAACAGGCCTGTTTTATGTAGACTTGTGGCATATTTTAAAAATTCTTATGAAGGGATCTATCAGAGAAATATTATCTCTAATTTTAAAAAACAGCGCACTGACAGAGTGCTAAATAGAGAATGTAGAACATTTTTCTAAGTCAGTTTGGACAATTAATACAAATGTAATTTGACTGGAATCAAGTAGATGTCATGGTAAGGCTTTAGTACTTGAGATGAACCTTTGAAGATGCATTATATGGTAACCACTGTATATTTTCTAGTTTGCTGACATAGCAAGGTGAAAAAAGGAGGAACATAATGCCAGTGGAACTCAAAATCACTGGAAAAGTACAGTTCAGTTTATTATCTACAGCTCTGCACATCAAGTGGAATTACTTGTTTTTGAGGACTAACTCTTGCTTGGTTTTGTTTGACAATCTAGAATCCATTATTAGTGCAGTTTCCAAGGACATAACAGCCTATCACACCGTGTTCCTTACGGCCATACTGGGAGGTACTGTCGTCATTATCATCGGATTTTTTGCTGTTCTTCTTTGTTACTGCAGGTGAGTAAAAAGAGAAGCTCTAGCAAGCTCATCAGTAATGGAATTTAAGGTTTATAAAAAGTCTTCTAAGTTGGGACTTGTTTCCTTAGCTAAATTGCAATGGGTAGCCTCATGTTTCATCAAAAATTGCTACTATTACACAACTTCATTCTAAGTTGTGATGTCACATTTCACTGTAACTTCTTAACCAAAATCTAATCTTCAGTTTTGGTAGGCAACAGTCTAGTTTCCTAGTATGCTCTACAGTCACTTTGCATCTCTTTTGTGTAGGGATAAATGTCATCGGACACAAAAGAAGGGAAAAAATACTACTAAGCTGGAGGTCATAAAAAAAGACCAGACAACATCAACAACTCACATAAATCACATCAATGCTGTCAAAGGCTCTTTAAAGTTGGAGGATAACTCGCAGTTATACACACCGAAGATTCCCTCATACAGCCCTTCAAGAAGGATGTCCGTAGACACAGAAGATGGCAAATCACGAGACAATTTTAAAGTCTACACTGAGGATGCTTCTTATCAGTCATCCTGCCAGACTGCTCAGTCAAGAAGTTCAGCCCATTCGTTGGAGCCTAATGCAGGAGTGAGGCTCTTACAGCAGCCAAAGCACGGTAACAGTACTATCTCCCAGGCTCCCAGGGACATTCCAGATCAAAACAGATACCTTTCAGTGAAAGAGGAGATGTATGGGCTTTCCCACATCCCAGAACATCTCATGCATATTTATAATCAACCTATTGCAATTCTTCAGACCTCTGACCTTTTCCACTCCCCAGAACAGCTTCATCCTGCGAAGTCAGCGACTTTGCCAAGGAAAGGGCAGTTGGTGTACGGCCCCATGATGGAGCCCATGAACCGTGACACGTACATGCAGACACTCCCAAAAATGCCCGTGCACTCCCACCCACAGCCTTCTGTCTGCAGGGATGAGAACAGTACCCTCGACAGTGAAGAGGGCCAGACGTCCAGCTGGGGCCGGTACACCAACAGCTTACTGGAATCTGTCTCTGTTCCCGGGACACTGAATGAAGCAGTTGTCATGACTCCCTTCTCATCTGAACTTCAAGGTATTTCAGAACAAACGTTACTGGAACTCTCCAAGGGAAAACCATCTCCGCATCCTCGAGCATGGTTTGTGTCCTTGGATGGAAAGCCAATTGCTCAAGTGAGGCATTCTTTCATAGATCTGAAAAAGGGGAAGAAAACAGAGAGTAATGATACCAGTCTGGACTCTGGTGTAGACATGAATGAGCATCATCCTAGCAGGAAACTGGAGAGAGAGAAAACTTTCATTAAAAGTATGCCACATTCTAAGATTCTTTACCTGGAAGATCTGGATCTGAGTAGCAGTGAAAGTGGGACCACTGTTTGCACTCCAGAGGACCAGGCTGTGAGGCACATTATGGAAGGAGGGAATGGGCCAGTCGTAGAACAGCACGATGAGGAAGGTCTGAGAAAAAAACCTGTATCAGGAAGTCATGAATCTGGTATCCTTTCTGCTAAAAAAAGGGATAGACCATCTCTCCCACGAAGAGATAGCAAAACCAATATCTGGAAGAAAAGAGAGGAGAGGCCACTTATTCCTATCAATTAAAACACAATGTGCTTTGTGATGTTGCTCTCCCTGCTGGTTGTTGACCTCTTGGCTGCTTCTGTAATTCTGCAGTGTTGGGTTTACAAGGAAAATGTTGTTTTCTAGTATCAAGAAAAGTTTCATTTTTTTAACATACAGAGTGCGTTACTTAACTTCAAGTGGGCAATTGATATTCAATGTGAATTGAATACAGGGAAATGCTATTATTAAAATTTTCCAATTCCTAATTTTACTGACAGTATGGAGAAGGCTCACATTTTAATTAGCCTGTCATTCTTGGATACACCTCTGGGAATGCACAGTGAGAAATGTAGGCACGTATTTTAATTTTTTTGTACTTGTTGCTAATGCATTGGTAGCCTAGTTAAAGCCATTCCTCAGCCTTGTTCCCAGTCCATGTGACCATCTGTACAGTATTTTATATGTGAACTTTTCAAGGGATCTGTTACTACTTCTTTGTATAATGTAAGATGTTCCATCCATTGGTCCCATGACACCAGCATATGAGCTCTCTTGGATTTATCAGCGGAGCTCTTGTGGTATTCCTGCCCTCCCTGTGTGCCCATCCATGTGCAATTCCATACAGCAGTGGCAGAAGGGGGAAGTGCACCAGCTCTGTGGCCACTGCAGGTCATGGTCCCTGCTGTCTTAAGACATTGCCCGTCTTCTTTGTTATGAACTGCAGACGTTGAAGACTGGAATCTGCTGGGAAGTGTCCGCATCCAGCAGAAAAGGACTGCTTCTAGTAGCATTTGAAGCTGCAGCTACTGCTGATCCCAGTGTCTTGTTTTGGCTTCTCTGTCAGTCAAAATCTGCATGCTGTTGGGCCAGCTGTGCTCCACAACATACTCTTCCATCCCTGCTTCTTTATAAGTGAGAGTTTGGCATATGATCAAAAAGTGTGCAAGTTTAGACAAACTATGCCTTTGAAAGAGTTTCTTTAGCAGGAAAGTTCGGCACCATTGCTTTTTATGTTACTTTTAAGGCAATGGAAGATCATTGGAGGTTTATGTGCCTACATTTTGCCAGCCTGAGCTGCTTTTGTCTGGGTTTGCAGAGGAGTTAAACAGGCTTTAAAAGTTGGGGGGAGGGTTATGAGCATGAGATAGCAGATCGCAAAATTTGGTCTATAATGCAATATAAATACTACTTATGACTCATCTTAGAGTTAAATTTACCAAAAGTCATGAATGCATGAATTGTAACTAAGATACGTATAGAGGAAGGAAAGGCCATCAGAATAATCTTTATTTTTAAAGTTCATCTCGTCAAAGTGATGATTTCAACTTTGGCTAACAGAAAAGTAGATGCATCCCTTAATGTGCTTCATATAGTATACAGAATGTATTTCTGTGGCTTTGAAGCTGTTTCCCTGATGAAATAAGTTCCAGCATTTTGGCTTTGGCGGTTTGATTCTAAATCATCCTAAAAAAGCTTTACAAATATTTCCCTTAGAGCTTGGTTAAGGTTTTGTACCAAGACCCAAACATGCAATGCCTTTATGTGAATTTGCAGGGTGAGGTGTGCTTGGTTGTCTGCCCTGTGGTACACTCAAGAGTTGGGAAGTATCCTATGCAGCTGGGCTTCTGGGAATATTTACTCAGGAAATGTTACTGTGAAATATGTCTGTTGTGTTGGGATTGTCAAATGGTCTGGTGGTGTTTCTAGAAGGATATGGAAGGTAGCCAGGATGGTACTAGCAATGCATCAATCCAAATTCTTGTGTGTAGTTGCTTCATGAAAATGTTCCTTTTGAGTTCCAAGTATGAAAGTGTGATGTAAGTTCAAGTTAGGTTTGTAAATAAGTCTGTAATTAAATTGGCCCAAAGAATCTGGTTTAGTTACACAGTTCATTTACTTCAGAGGAGAAGATGACTTGTCATATGAGCATGCCTTTGGTTCTCTCTTCAGGTAACTGGAATTCAGTTGTCCTGTACCAAATACATTTTCACAATAGTTTTTTTTTTATATGCAGTGCCATTGGATTTTGTGTATGACTCTCTAGCCCCAGATACTGATATTTTCATCCTTTGCTTTGTTATATATGTTAGAAGGAATCAATTTATATATGCACATTTCTTATGAAAGCTGCTATGATTTTGAGGTTCAGTATTGCCCTGTTTGCTTAGTTGCATGAGTTCTGATGGCTCCCTTTTCAAAAAGAGACTATTATGTATTCTGTTGAACGTAACAAATTCCCTGACAGGCTAATGGTTTTGTGGAGTTAATATTAAACTGATGTGTCTTCACTTGAAATTTCAGATTTTTTAAAATGCATTTTTTTCATTGTATACACCAAAAAGACCTAATTTCTCAAAATCGTTTGTATCACTAAAAATGTGGACTACAGTAAATGGCTTTATTTATGTGAGTTCAAAGGAAGGAAGTTTGGCACTACATCCTGTGCCAGGATGTCTGGTCATCAAAGAAAAAGGATTGGAAATCCAACTCTAAAATTATTACAATTATAATTTATATTCAGTATTTACAGGATATATTATTCAGTTCTTCATGTTCCAGCTGCATGTTGGAATTTATGCACTGGAAAAGCCTGTATTACCTATTAGTGACTAGAATTCTCATTGGCTTTAGATTATTAAAAAAAGGAGTTTGACTACACTGAGCTCTAAACTGTTTAATTCCACAGATAACCAGTCAGGATGTGTAACATGCGGAAAAGACGGAATGTTACAATGAAATTTGTCTTTGTGGTCAAACTAATGCTTTTCTATATATCTATAGATGATTTCAACATATGAATTTATAGGAATCACTGAATTGAATTCTCTTTTCTGTTGGCTCATGTTGCAGCACTAACAGAGTGTTAAGAAGCTGGTGCTAGAATTATACAAAAATTAGCAAGGATTCTTGGCACACAGCTCTTGGAAAGGCCAGGGAAACATTCAGAGGTTTTGACTACTTTGAATTGGTAGGGTGATTACCTTGAGAATGAGAAATGGGCCATGTTTGTTAGACCCCTCTAAGGAAAGGAGAATGAGTGGGAAAATTGGAAAGCTGTAGCTTCTTTCTGATGCCGGTTTGCAAGAATTATGTCTCTCTTCTTCCCAAGGCCTTCTTGAGCTGTCAGCTCCTGCACAAGAAAAGCCCACGTACAGGTATGTGCACTTTTGAGTGCAAGGTGTCAGGTGGATGCAGAACACTCTGGATGAAATTTGGTTGTATATTTAAGGTGAAAACCAGTTAATAAACGTCAGGAGCGTTTCCCCACCATGGTTATGATACATGATGTTGAGGTGGTTCTTGCAGAAGGACATACAGGTTCCAGATCTTACCTGTTTCTGATAAGGTGATTAGTGGAGTTATAGCCAAGGCTTGTTTCTACTGATTAATTCACCTGGCTTAGGCCAGTACTTGGATGTAACATAAGTTAAAGGAAGTGATCAGGCTGAAGAGTGTGCAACTGTATGTACATTAATTTGGATATTGACTTAGAATAAGCTTTGACAGTATTTTTCAGATTCTTACAAAATGCTAGATATTATAGAATTTTTTTTTTAAAAAAAGTGTGGGTGAATCCCTTAAAAATTCTAGTTGATTAACAGGAAAAATCTTTATACTACTATCAGAAAGTAGAAAAGGACAGTATGTTTTAAACCTGAAAGCAAAATTTATGTGATGCTTAGGGACATTACTTACCAACATAGAGCTAGAGATAATGCACAAAAAATAATTCAGGATGTAGGAATGTTTAGTTGTCTACTTTGTTTTTATGCAGTAATTTGTACCAAAGAGGATGAAATTAATGGGCACCAGTCTAAACTCTTCTTGTTAGTTAAAAAGTGGAACAGGTTCACAACACTGCTGATCTAACACTGTGCAGATGAAAAGGCAGTACAGTATATCTGTTGTCTAGTACTGCATATTAGGAAGAACTGAAGATAAATTAGCCTGCTGAAGTGCCTTTCTTTTTCATCAGACTTATTTTATCAGTGGGACACCTGACTATCTGAAAAGCACATTATGGTTTTTTTTTCTGTTAGCCAAAACTCCTCAATTCATACAATTATGTAGTTTTTATAATATTTTAAAAGGCAGATCAAGTTTTTTTTATGTTGGAACATTGACTCTTGCATGTTGATGATGATGGTAATTGTTGTAAACCCTAGTTTTTGTATTTTATGTTTGAAAAGAAATTAAAAAAATATATATCTTTAGCAATTTGAATAGTCGTATCTTTTTAAAATGCACATATGGGATTTGATTCAACTTCATACATCAGGAGAAGAGTCTTGAAGTCACTGGACTTACAGGTATGAAACTGGGATTTTAGCTTCAAAAATGGAATTAATATATGTTTATATATAAAAGCTATTATAATGATAAAAATCCTTTTTTTAGCTGCTGACCTTCCTTGCCAGTAGCAGCAGAAAGTGTAAGGAAATGGGTACTTAATTGTTATTTTCTAGAACTAGTTTTTATCTCAATTTGAAGCCTAACCTGCATCGTTTATATAACCTAAGCTTCTGTTTTTTAAATATTTTTTTTAGTTCAGTACAATTATGCAAAACACAGGACTATGCCTACAGAGTTAAAATGAGTATTCTTTTGTAGTAGTTTGCACTAATTTGTGCCACAGTTCTAACAGTAGGCAGCTACATTTGTTTTAAAAAATTTACATAAAATGGGGGTTAAATGAATCTGAGCTTCATTTTCCTTTGAAAGCAGTACTATGTTCTGATTACTCACATAAAAAAAAAAGCTTCAGATTTTTTTCTTTTTTGTTTTTCAAGGCTGGCAGGGGAAAACTGTGTCATTAATTTTCTTATTAGCACTCTAAGCTTGAAAACTGTTTTACCAAAAGATTTTTTTTCAGTCACTTAAGACTTACTGAACATTCCTATATTCCCTCTCCCCAAAATGTCCTGGTACTTTATTCCCCAATTAACTGATTTAGTTCCTTTGAAGCACTTGTTGCACTTCAGTCTGTGTTAGAACAGTAATATTTTTACATGTTATTGTGTGGAAAGGAGTTTTTAGTGCTCATTAGAGCATGGAGTTCATACAAAGCCTCTGGCTGTGGTGTTGCATTGCAGGTGAACCAATGGCACTGACTGTGCTCACCACCTTGCATTTTGGAGCCTTGCATTCGACAAACACTTCGTTACCTTGGCTGTCATTTCCAAAAGCTCTCTAGTATCGATATTGTTTATGTAAAACATTCTTGATATTCAGCATCCTGGTTTTAAGTATTTCTACCTTTTTATATTTTGTCAGAGGTGTCTTTTCATCTCTGTATTTAATACAGTATCAGTGTATCTGTTGCTGAAAATGTAACTAAGATTTGTAAAATGTTATAGCTTATGTAATATAATAAAAACTTTGAAAAGTTATCTGTGCCATAACTTTTATTGGAGTGTTTTTGAAGTTATATGTTGTTTCAGAACATACATCCCGCAACACTTTTTTTCTGAATATCCGTAAAAAAATATGTATTTCTCTCCTCACCATAACTGCAATGACCAAAGAATGCTATCCTTAAGGTTATCACTTCTCATGCAGTCACATTCTCTGTTCCATTTCATGTGAAGAAAGACTTGTGTCCACATTAAATCTGATTCCTGAGGCCTGATTGGTGCAACTAAGATCATTCCGTATATAAATTGATTTTGTTGCAATTGGAAAGGGGTACACAGAGGGGAATATTACTTCAGGTTTTGGTCTTACGTCTTTCCTCCATTCTTTCATTTAGAGACTTTCTGTCACTTAGAGACTCTAAGAACAAGTAAAAGATTATTTCTGTATGTCTGCATAGTGCCTAAGTCAGAGGCATCAATTCCAACTACAAATAAGATCCAAGTCCTTAAATCCAGTGTGAAGAAGAAGACAGTATTGTGATTTAGAAGAGCTTAAGCTAAACTTCAGCATGTATATCCTGCTCTTATTTGTATGTAACATTTCTCAAGCCTTTTCTTTTTCTGTGTTTCACAAAAGCCACATTTGGTTGTTTTCACTGTCATTCAGAAACCCTGCCAGAGTGCAGACAAGCACATTGCAAAGGCTTCCCTGCTGTGGGGGCACTTACATGTGCTGTGTGATCTCTCCTGTAATGCTTTGAGAAGCTGCAGCCTGCAAGTAAATTCCTGCTCTTCTTACTTTCACATGAGGAGAATTAGTTCTCAGGTTTTAACTGTTCAGGTGAATTGTTGCTTTATTAGTAGTATTAATTACTGTACGCTCTTACTCAAAATATTTTTATTGCCTTTCAAATACTTTTGAAGTAAATAAACTGTTAATATTTCATGTTTGTCATAATGGATAGTATGGAAAAAGGTAAGCATTTTGCTTCTCCTGAAGACACAATATCTCTTCTTCAGAATGATTTCCTAAGTTAAAGCTTCTGAATATTCTTCCTTGGGCTGATGATTCTGAAAGTTGTGGAAGAGCCCTCCATTTCTTATTTCTCTTCTGTCACATGCAAAAGTGATTGAGGTAAATTGAACTCAAGGTGGAAACAATGAACCCTCTTGTAAATTATGGAAGGAGCAGCTGAGAACAATTCAGTGAATGTGTTTCCTAACTATTTTTGGTGTGGCAAATACAATTAACCATCTTAAGTGAAATCTTTTACTCAGATTTGTGGAAAGCCTGGGAGGAAGAACATCTTCAGCTGGGACTTGAACACAATCTCATTGTTCCTGAGACGACTCTCAAACTTGAAATGCTGCTATGTCTGAAAATCTAGACAGTGTAGCAGCAAAATTAGCTTCTAAACTGTAAGTATTTGTAAAAGGGTAATTAAATTATATAGATGAGGGTAGGATACAAAAAAGAAAATACTTGGTACCTGTCTAAAAATTTTGGAAAATGCTAAAAGCCAGTGAAAGATTCATATCATAAGTGTTACTCAAAACACTCAGTACACCTCAATGGAAAAACAAAAACATCATCAGAATAAGGAGATAGGCTAACAAACATCTTACACTTCACAATAAAGTAGTAGCTAAATTGTTTGGAAAAGGATAATCCAAATACGTACTACAGAATTGTTTGAAGAGATAACTGCACTAAAAGCATGTTTAAAAACCTTTGCTTTGTTTACCATGGATGTTTGCTTACAAAGCACATGTTGTCTACTCTCAAGGTGAAATCAGTTACTTAAAGTACGGCAGAGAAATAAGGGACAAGCTGTAACATATACTCAAAGACTGTCCAAATCTTGGTTTAAACATACTTGTAGTGCTTTCCTAAGCTGGAAATACTCTGCAATTACTATGAGGGTTTCCAAGGTGCCTGTCCAGTCTTTTTTTCTCTGTTGTGTTCACAAGTAGTTTAGTTTCTAAATTCTGCTAGAAGAAAACTAAGTACTGCAAATTTCTCTCTCTAAAGTGGACAAGTGACTGCAGAGTCATTCTCTGGTTCATCTTGGTGGTCAGCCCAAATTTTTATGCATTTCATGTGAGCATTATCAAGCTGTATCTATAGAAAATTAATTCCAATTTCTATAATGTCTCCAAAAACAAGTAAGAAAAATCCCAGAGAGATACCAAGCAGTCTTCCCTTTTCTTTTCCTCTTTTCCCTCTACCTGCATTTTAACTTCTAGGATTGCCAAATTTTCCAGATTGGAAAAGGGCTGTAACAACTGCCAGGAATTTTTCCTTGTGTGCTGAAGCTAGTTATGTTAACAGATCTTGTAACATTCGTTCTATAATTACAAATGCAGCAAGACAGAGAACAAGTTGCATACTTAACCTGCAGTAAGTGATGGGAAGCATTTTCTTTAATAACTCCTCCTGAGAAATGGGACAAACATCCTCTTCATCAGTTTCTCTCTGATCAGTACATCTGCCACTCTTCTGGGGTAATGTTTGCGAGAAGAGCTTCCTCTGGATTTTGTGTTAGTTCTTCCTGCAATAGCTGAGGCATATCCCCAGTTTCTCTTTCCAGAAGACCCAACTTCAAAGCATCTAGCAAAAGTAAACACAAAAATTAAAAGTGTTCTCTATGCATGAAATGCAGTAGGTACTCTGTCAAATATCTACAGTATGTTTCAGCTCGAAAAAAGTTGTGAATTGCTTTTTCTATCTTGGACAGAAACTGTTAGCAATATTGCATTTGCAAGTTCTTACGTGAAATGGTGCCCAAGACAGGTACTAATCAAAAATGTTTCTATTTGTCAAGTTTTCAGTTCCCTAAATATATTGAGTAAATCAGCATTTTATCCCAAAAGGCCTTTATAAACACGTTTAAGTCAGAGTAAAAAAGATTTTGCTTCTAAGTACTGGAAGTCAACTTTGGAGCATCTTCTAGAAATATTATTTCTACAAAAAATAAATAGCTTAGTGTTTTTCTCTCTAGTGACCCTGTTAAACAAAAACAAAACAAACCTCCACATGCCTAAAATGCTTTTCAAACCCCAAAGAACTAAGCCTTGCACCATCTTTTGAAACATGGAATAATAAAATAAACATGATTTGCTTAGCATAAGTCATGATGCTAGTGAAAGAAATGTATTTTCCTTCTCATTCAAGAGGCTGATCTTTTAACCAAATGCTGACACTTAGTAAAAAAGGTTTTTCTTCAAGTTTTTACAAGGCAAAGATGATAGAAGGAAAGACATTCTTCTGCTAACAGCCAGCTTTGGCAAATGAATCTGTTCTCTGGACCTCAGTCTGGGTATAGGTCTGATACCACCCGTCACTACATTCCATAGCCAGAAAATAGTTATGAATTCTAATGATGAGTTAAGATGAAAACCAGCATATTGATATCTGCTAAAGTTATTTTGCTTATACAAAACTGCAGAGAGTAGTCTACAGATTGTTTCAGACAGAAAAATACAAGCTAGGTTCTGGCTATGTACAAGATGTTTGGGTTTGTATGTGAATCTTTTTTTTTTTCCAAAGTAACTTCTTGGATGATGGCCTTCTTTAAAGTTGATTTGTATTTACCTGCTTTGTTATTACTTGTGTAAAGATGTTCAGACTAATTATTTTGTGGGATGTTTATGCTATTTGTGTTGAGTTCCTAAAGTTCTAGGAAAGGAAATCTAGCCAATGGTTAACAAACATTGTTTGTCTGATGCTCTCAGGCACACGGTGTGATTCTTGGGGCTATCCTGGGCAGGGCCAGGAGCTGGACTTTGATGATCCTTGTCAGTCCCTTCCACCTTAGGATGGTCTATGAAATCAATGGAGGAATTGTCTCATAATAGCCTAAAATCCTGACTCATGTCAGAAAGCTAACCTGGCCATACATTTTAAGCACCAAAGTTTGTGTTTCTTTGGCATTGGGTGTTTTGTTTTTGTTGTTGTTGTTTGTTTGTTTGTTTTATTAAGTGGAAGAGGGAGAGAAGGAACAAGACTGATCTGTAAAGAAATTTTATCAAAGTTCTGAAGGGCTTTGCTTTCTGTATTTGAAGTTCACTAGCTCTACATGCAAGCTATAAAGGAACGGCTAATACTTAAAATCATGATCCCTTGGTAGCTGATACTTTATTTGCAGTATACTACAATTCATAATGAAAATATCCAATATGTAAAAGTGTCAATGTAAAACGTTGTTAGTTTAACTTTACAATTTAAATGGAGCAGCCTTGTAAGAGTCTTAAACAGTTTTACAGAACTATTAATTGTGTGATTAGGTGACAGAAGCTGAGTAATCTTCCTTTAGTAAATTCAGTATAATATGTTTAAATTGGTTTTAAAAATTAATTTAAATCAAAGGCTGTGTCCCACTCCTAACTTATATTCCTGTCGCTGATTTCTTCAGTCACCTGGCCCTGCTCTTTGGGCTGCCAAAAACACTAACCTGGCCAAACCCCATAATCTCCTGGTGATGTGGGTTTTGATTCAGCCTGCTGAATCCAGAGGTAAGTGATGCATCCCAGACAGTGAGGAGAGAATGGGACACTTGATTTCTGTGGAATGCTGTGTGTCTGGGCAGGGGCTGCGGTGTGACCTGCACGGCTTTCCTTGAAGTGTGAGATGAGTCTTGCACGGCTGGTTTGGACACCAGGGTTGGCTTTGCTCCAGCTTAAACACACTTGCTCTGATACATAAACATAGGTATTTGGCATATATTGGTATCTCTGGTCCAGAGAAAGGCAGCAGAGCTGGGGAAGGGTCTGGAACGCAGGTTTGATGAGGAGCTGAGGGTGTTTATCCTGGAGAAATGGAGGCTTTTTTACCTCTTTTCGTCACTTTCTACAACTCCTGACAGGCAGGACCGGCTTCTGCTCCTAAACTGCAGGACAAGAGGACACAGTCAGGGGAAGTTTAGGTTGGACGTTGGGAGGAATTTCTTCCCAGAAAGGGAGTTCAGACATAGGACTGGGCTGCCCAGGGAGGTGGCGCAGTCACGGTCCCTGGAGGTGTTTAAGGAGAGATTGGCGGTGGCGCTCGGTGCCCTGGGCTGGTTGCCGTGGTGCTGCTCCCGATGATCCCGAAGACCTTTTCCAACCTCATCGATTGCGTGATTCGCACCCCCGGCATTCCCGGGAGGAATGTGCATCATCCCGGCACGGTCTCCATGGGAACGGCGCCATCCCGGTCCCCCATCCCCGCACCTTCCCGAGCGGCGGCCCCGCTGCGCTCTCCCCTCGCTTCCCTTCCTACGCACTCAAACCACGCGTTTTATGACGTGCTTTTCCAAGGCAAAGCAGCCCCGGGAACACCTGCGGGGGCGGGCGGGGCCCCGAGCGCGGCCACCAGAGGGGGATGTTGCACCCCGTGTGGCCTGTGAGACTTCTGCGCTGGGTCTCACTTCGTGTTCAATACTGTAACAAGTCTCCAAACAGTTCGTAGTTACGAGTCTTTTGATAAATAGAAGAGTCCTTGATGTAGTTTTCACTGGATAGAGAATATATATAAATATATGTATATATTTCGTAATACGTATTATATATAGAAAATATTAGGAAAATTATATATTATGTATATAATATTAGGAAAAAGTTCTTCCCTGTAAAAGGGGTGAGGCCCTGGCACAGGTTGCCCAGGGAAGCTCTGGCTGCCCCATCGCTGAAGTGTCCAAGGCCAGGTTGGATGGGGCTTGGAGCAGCCTGGGATATTGGGATGTGTCCCTGCCTGTGGCAAGGGTTGGAACGAGATGATCTTTAAGGCCCCTTCCATTCCAGCCCATTCTGTGATTCTATGGTAATGTGTTAATAGAGGCTTAAGTTCCATATATGTTTTTATTTAAGGCATAATAAATTCTTTTTACCCTATTCTTGGCTTCTCCAATGTGCCTTTTCATCGCTGGAGGGACGAGTCCTGCTGGGATGTGACAGAGAAGGGGCAAAGCTCCCAGACAGGCAGGAAGGTTCAGCTTGGGGGCTTGGGGTTGCTGTGGGAAGTGGGATGCGGTTCTGGGAGGGCAGCAGGAATATGGACCTGCTGCTGTGCCATGCTAAAAGGGATAATCACCCCCTCACGGTGACAGATGGTGAAGGGAAAGTGCTGGTGAAGAAAAGCTGATCTAGCTGCAGGATCCAGATCAGTGCAGAGGTGAGAACAAGGTTAGACAGAAGGGTTTTTGAATGCTTGGTTCATGAGATAAGCAGCTGGTACCCTGGGGCCTGAGGGAGAAAGAACTGGTGAGTGAAAGGCACCGACTGCAGGGGGATTTGATACAGACACAACTCAGGTGAGATGCTCACAGGGGTGACCTGAGTCAGCTCAAGTGGTCACATCAGACTGGAAGGATTGATATGGCTGTTTTTACGTAAGTGGTGTGTCAAATAATCCTTCAGAGTTTATTCTTTCACATAACTTTAATTCATCTTAAAGCTAATCCTGCCAGCAGAATGAGCATAAAGGGAGGGGAGCTGAAAGAGGGCCAGTAGACAACATCCCTAGGTGCAGCATTCTTAACCAAAGTCCTCAAGGTGTAATTTTTAGCTGGACTTCCTTATGAAATCTCCTAGATCAGCTTGTTCATGTCCTTTTCCGTGTCTTCACTCCTGTGTCATCTCTCCTGAAAGATGTTTTAGTAAATAAAAAATTGTATTTCACTCCACCCCTCCCTCCTCTCCCACTAGTCATAAGAGGTTTTAGAGTTAATAACCTTTCAGAAATGTTTAGTATCTGCTCTGATGGAAGAAGTATTCTAAGAGTATCTAAGAGCAATGCACAGTTTTGTGACGTATGCAGTTCTTAATGCTAGGTTTGAGAAAGGTATGTACCAATTCATGTGCCTTGCTCAACTTCGGAAGAATAGAATTACAAGCATATATAAAGGACTAAGTTACAGATTTTGCTGAACTACATCAGAGAAAGTGCTTCAGAAAAGAACATGTTGCAGTAAATGTTACAGATTAAGAGCTGCATTGGGCATACTTTGGACTTGTTTTTCCCAGGTCATGGTGTAGGGAGTCCTTCTAGTGAGAAAATGGGGAATATTGTTCTTGGTTATTATATGCAACCTGTGACCCTTTGACAGTTAAGAAGTTACATGGCACGACACAAGATGTGTCAATTTGCTCTTACAAACTGTTTGCCTTTTGAACTATTCCTGTTCTAGTGCTGGTCTCCTATTTACTCACTTTTCATCCTGTCTGGCTTACTGGCCTTGGAGTGCAAATGTTCTCAGCCCTCATACCCTTATATAACATTACAGAATGGAAAATGACTCTGTTTTATTCCCCACTGGAGCAGATCAGCCTGTACAGATCTTTGCCAACATGCCTAGAGGCTTAAATAGCGTATTCCTCCTATGGGAACCCTTATGCTGTGTGGCAGAACTTTGCTGTATTAATGGCCTTTAGAAATAACTGTTTAAAAGTAGTAACATTGTGCTTTGGTTTTCAAGTGTTCTTTGAAATGGTACGTGCCTCTTAATTTGTTTTATTATATTTTAAGGCAATGAGATCTTCATCTTCAGTGCCAGTGTACAAAAGCTTCTTGAACTCTTAAGATTTGTTGGTTGTGTAGGAGGTACAGCAGGGTGGCATCATCCAGCTGTCTTCATCTCTCTAAACTGGTCCTGTGGAGTGTCCAGCCAGCAGGGGATTATTCTGCCCTCATGAATTATAGTTTTGAATATGGCTGGAGCCTTGTTCTGAATTTAATCTTGAAATGGAAAGTTGAAGAAAATTTCAATTCCCACCTCTGTGGAAGGTCAAATCTCCATTTTCTGTATACTTGGGAAGTCTCTGATTTCCAGAATTCAAGCTGTGTGAAATAATACAGGAAAGGGAACTCTGCCCCTCTTTCATCAAGATTTATTGGGTCAGAGGGCAAGTGATTTTTTTTATCTTGCTACTTTATATACTGGTCTGTGCACATTGTGTAGTTTAGTGTGAGTTTGGGGGTTTTGTGGGTTTTGTTTTTGTTCTGGTTTTTGTGTGTGTGTGTGTTTGAGGGTATATTTTTTTTAATAAAGTCTCTATATTAAACATAATTAAGCAAAATATGAGCAAGTTGAGACCAGATATGTAATCCTAAGATTTATGAAATTTGAAAATCATGAAAATAGAAGATATAACTCTTGTGAGAGATACTAGCTTAGTGGTAAAACCCCTAAGTATTGTGAGACTTAAAAAGTAGGGTGGTAGACCAGGAATGAGGAAAGCTGACCATCCTAGTTCTTTTATAGGCTTCCTGAATGACCTTGAACAAAATCACTCAGTGCCTCAGTTTTCTATCAGGAATGTTTTCTTTCCCCCCTTCCCTGCCTTATCTTCTTAGGCTGATCCACCTTTTAAGGAGTGGAAGTTCAGGGTACTCAGTATATATTGACAGTGACAGTATTTATTGGCAGTGGAGTCCTGATCAGCTGCTTTGTGCTTTGCTCATAATCATTAAGCAATAGTCATGAGTTTGGGATCTGAACTTGTCCAATAGCACACTGACTTCTGTGAGCTCCTGAAACTGTAATTTCTGAGTAAAGCCACACAGGTACAGATCTCTGGCAGACATCAGCCAGCTGCATTCTTTCCACATAATTTCAAAAGCTATAAATACAGGGGAAAAAACCCAACACAGACTCAATATCAGAAAACCCGACTTCCATTCTTCCTCTCTACCAGAAATATGAATCTTGGGTTCTGACAGATACCTGGAACAGAGCACAGCATTGATAAATTGGGGTAGATCTGCAGTGGAACACTGTATGTAAAATCCTGCCAATAATCTTGCCTGGATGTTATTTTAAAGTATATTTTTAACTAATATGGGAAATAATATTTATTCCTGCTTACATTCTTGTATTGACACCACCAGCATGATCTCCAGTCTGATTTCATGATTCCTAAATGATTTAACCATTAAGAGGGATAGGGTTCTGAGTGTGGAACTCAAGATTTTCCTGTATGCTGTATATTAATGTGGTATAGAAGCAACAAAAAAGAAGACAAATCTTTTTTATGAGAAAATTTTGAAACACTTCAGCTGCTGATGCTTCATCTGACAACTGCAGATTTGGGTTTTCTTTCAGTTACTTAATTTGAGGATGATGCATTATATTTTTTCTCTCTTTTTTCCCCTTACAGTCATCTCCAGTTGTAAGACAAGAAATGTTCCCTGTTATGTCAGAGAAGATAACAAAAAATTGCTCTTTCACTTGGGTGCAGTGAGCACATCAAAAGGAACAACTGAGTTTCCTGAATCTCTGCTCATAATCTTTTCAACCTTTTGTTTGCTATCAGTGCTTTATTTGGATTTTTTTGTAACAATCACATAAAAAAAGTCCAAGCGATTTTTTTTTTGCTTTTGCAGCTTTTGTGTTGGTGCTGTTTAACTGTTTCTGTAACCACATAGTGCAAGGTAAATCAGGTAGGTGTTTTTTTTACATATAAAACAGTATGATTCCTATTAAAAGTGCTATATACTAATGCTGCCTATAATATCTGGCAAGGCAGTAAGGGCATTATCCTAACTGTAGCCTGCAAATACACTTTTTCTTAGGTGTGGGGTTTTTGGGGGGGGTCAGTCCATGGTCTTAATTTTCTGCAGTTCATCTAGAAGACTTTGCAGATGAACAAAACCCCCAAAAGAACTGCTTAGTGGGAAAAGTTGTGTAAAATGTTTTATACAATACATGACCTCCAAAGCTCTGCTTCAGAAGTGGACCAGAGAAATAATCACTAAGAAAAGTTTATTTTGGCACCATAAAGTGAAGCAGTCTTGATGCTTCTGACTGAGTGCTATGTACTTAATTTTAAAGTGTGGTGTGTAGTTCTTCCTCTCCACTTTTACTTCGGTTTGGTTTGTACAAATGACATTGTCTAGCAGGGACTCAGATTTGCAAAAGTATGTTTTTAATAACATTTCAAAAAGATTAGTGCTGACAGGTTTTTATATATATTTCCTATGTGGGGCCAACTCTTCCAGCCCATTTCCTTCAGTGATATCTGGAGAGGATCTGATAAGCTTTATACTGCTTTTCACAGGTCAAAGGGCATTGTCTTCCCCTTCACTCCAGCTGCCAACAACAAAGTCAGACATATGTTATCACCATCACACAGGAAGCTGTGAGCCTGCTTGTGTCCAGCAAAGTACAAATACAGGAAGAGCGTCAGGATAGTTAAAAGCTGAGGGAGCTCTGCTAAGGTAGTATATCGTGCTATAATCAATGATAGCATTCTGTATGCTGTCTGTGTTTCAGTATAAGGGAAGAGGGTTATCTCTGATTCCCTGGTTTAATATTATTACAACCTAAATATGGGTGTCCATTTAAAATCTTTTACAGGTGCTATGATCTCCTGAGGTGGGGGGTTCGTTATATTGGAGAAATAGTTGCTTATTTAGTAAGGAGAAAAGCTGCAATGGGATTAAGGGATAAAGTATTGAGCATGAAGTTCATCTGAACAGACACAATTTCCCACTGTCCATTAACAAGGAGGATGTGAGCTGCCTTAATTTTGTTTCAAGTTTCCTCATTTTAACATAGTGTGCAGTATACCTAGATTAAAATTATGTACAACACATTTGCAAGCTCATACAATGAAATGCTGTGGGTTGTGACACCGTAGTGTTGACAAAAGTAGGTTTTCCACTTCGCTGTAGTTTTGGAATGTGCAAAGTGGCTTAATGTTTTCAGCACTGACAGCCAGTGTTTTGGAGCCACGTTTATTAGCACCGAGTTTGGATCTATTTGCAGCTTCGCTTCTTCTTCCAGTACATGGTTTGCTCTTCAGGGAAGTCTTCCCAATACATTATACTGGTTCCTACCCTCTGGCTTTTGCTCAGCACGGAACAAATCAGGTCAGCACACTGAGTTCCAGCTTCGGTCTCTAAGGACCAGTTCAAGCTCTACTATGATGTACTGCTCTTACCTGCAATATCTGTGTGAATAGAGGATGCAGAAGTAGACTTAAGCCCACTGCTCATCTGTGCCTTCAGGAAAGTAAGGAATGGGGTCTTTGGTCTAGTGATGAGCAAAGTGTAGCACTGCTTTCTCATACCCTCAATAGGTCTCTGAAAAATTTCCATTGACAGGAGTGAAAATTGGTGCTGGTGGTTTCCCAAGACATCAGCGGTATATTGGTGCTGAATTTCTCCATTTGTAGAGTCAGTAAGTCAGTGTAGTACAAGCTGGTTCATTGTTGAAATTTTATTTCTGAGGTATAAAATCTGCAAGTGGTTCCATATATATATCTAGATATCCAACTTTTACACATATTTCTCCATTTCAATTCCCTTGAACTTCTACAAATCATATGCGTCAAGAATTTATGCTAAAAGTGCTCTGATTATGATGGTCCTGAAAACTATGTCCACTATGCACCATTGGAAGAAGACGTTAGACCAAAATTGCTTTTTATATCCATGAGATGTTTGATTTATACCTGAGGATTTCCATGGTGTATGCCATTCCTAGTGGCATAAAGCCAATGGAACCTTTTCCCCCCATCTTCTGTTTGAGATATAGTAGGCTTGTGTGACAGAGGTGACACTAATTCATGCTGACTGATAAAAAAAAAGCCCCTTCTCGTTCTTGCCTCATGCAATTTTATCTGAATGCTACCTTTCTATTTAAATTAAGCCAGAGAGAATTGTGACTACAGGAAACCAAATCACTATTGCTCAGAGAGCCAGCAGAGGCAGAATTCTGTCACTGTACGATCTTTTCTTCATGTAACAGCCATTTTGCTGCTGGGAAGAAATCAGCCAAAACTAATGCAATCGAAGTTATTTCATTCCAGTATTCCGATCTTTCTAAAGGGATTTTATTTGGATGGAAAGTGCTTCAAACTGCGCGGTATCACGCTGGGAAACTGCTTGTCTTCTGATCGTTTATCACAAGAGGGGGCTAGAGTTCTTTGCAATGTATAGAAGCAGATGTACCCTTTAAATAGGAGAGGTTATTTTGGTTGGTTGGTGTTTTGTTTTATTTGTTTGGTTTGTTTGTTTTTGTGAGGATAAAAGAAGTCCTTCTTATATGAGCTTATTGTTGGATTTTTTTTTAATTCATACACTATAAAATTATTGGAAAGCTAAGATTAAAAGAAGGGGCTGTTGGTAATAAAACAATTGCTCCATTCTGGTTTTTATGTTGTACCTTTATGGCAAATATATAATTGCAACAATTATGATGTAAGAGGCATTGTTGGGCATGGTCATACTGTTAGGCAGTGAAATTCACAGAATAGGAGTTGGGAGGAAATCTTCATGAGAAACTTTATTTCTTTTAGGGAACCATCATGAGGTGAATCCAAGACATGCGCTATCTAGGCTAAAGTAAATGAAATATTGATGCTTTGTCCACTTGAAACTGCCCCTGTTTATACTGGTATTTGTAGGATGCCAGCTTCCTTTATAAAGGCTCTGCTCCTTTTTAATAGTGGAGTGACAAATATCACTGCCCTGTTTCAGAATCCTAACATGTGAATATGTTTTGGAAAAAGTAATAGTAGAACTCTAGGTCCAATTTTATTTAATGGGTAATCTCTGAAGGATCTGACAGTTTAGTGAATTCCATAAATCTTTGGCTCCTTCATTCAATTCTTAGGATCCAGGGAAAGGAGTGCATTTCATAACACACAGACAGTGCAAGGAAAATGGCTTTTTGTAATGGAATAGGATGATGTGACCGAGGAGATGGTGTCTTTTGTTCATGATGAATAGAAGATTTGGAGAGGTTTATTCTCCAGCTTTAGAGGAGAAAAAAATCCAGTCTCAAGTGATAAATGATAGCAAAGCATTCATTTTGATCAGTAGTGAATTATTATGATGGAAGAAATCCTGCTTCTCTCTGTGGGGAAATCTATGACTCCTTTTCTTTCTAATTCTGGGAAGAACTTAGTAATTTCTCTTTGAAGTATTTGTTTATATATGCCCTTAATTCTTAGGAAAACGTTGTCTTTTATACCTACATTAGCCACATTCTGTGTTTCTCGTGTGTTGTATTATCTGCCTGTGAACATTGTGAGGATCAGACCTTTAGAAAATCTTGCCATGCAGATAAAAACTGGTCTCATATCTTGCACATATGGCAGCAATTCAAGTTTTTAGAAACATCAGCAATGCTCTTGGAAGATCTCTGTACACAGCTGAGTGGCTGTGTGGGCTGTGTCAGTGGCTTTTTCAGTGTCTGGGAATATTTATTGTGTGAGTTCTCTTAGAACTAAAATAAAAGAATACCAAAATATGCCATATTTTTAGGAAAGAAATGGTTTTCAAGGTAACAGCACATATACTTTCAGAAATACTACTTCAATGAATGCAAAGTCAGGAATAATAATTTTTAGACATTGTTAACATATGTAAGTGTGAACAGTGATAGTCAGAAGACCGTATGCATCCCTTGTGAGGAACACCATTATGGAGGCCCAGTTTTTGTTCCTGAAAAAGAACACAGCTTTGCTTCATTCACTTTGATACTCTGTTGAAAATCCCAACCAAAGAAGGAAAAAAGAAAGAGGGGGAAAAAATAAAATTAAAAAAAAATCTCTTGGGCTTTGTACTGGTAAATAAAATAGCTCACACTTAAGTGGGTTTTGTCTTAGAATTACTGAAGAAGGGTATCATAAAAACTTGCCACAATGTGAACTGCAGTTTGCTTTGTGTTTATTCTTGGGAACTTTGAACAAAGGTCAGCACAAGTTTCATTACCCCTCCCATTTGTATTTTCCCACACTTTTCTTTTTCCCACACTTGAACAAATTTATATAGTTCTTCCTTGTGCCCATCATGTTGTTTTGTATTTAGAATGTGACAAGTAAATTTCATAATTGGAATTTCATAAGATACTGTCCTTAATTCTGTCATGTTTCTGTCAGTAAAATGAGGACTCTTCTCTCCTCTTGTTTTCAAGTCAGAAATGCTTTTTCTTTCATTTGCAGTTGATTCTCCTCTGTAGAATTTTTTAATTCTTTTTTCTCTCTCTCTTTTTCATAGTGTATTTTATTTAGAACACAGCCTGAAAATGAACATTTTCTTCAGCACAACATTATTGTGACCAAGAATATAAAATATGAATGTAGGCACTGGCTGTCCTCCATGAATTGTAGACTGCATCCCATTTACCCACCTCCTAGCTTGTTCTTTGTTCTGACATTGATCCCCAGCTGAGAGATGTGAAGAAGACTAAGAAAACCTTGTAATTTTGGCTGGGATTATTACCACTAAGAGCAACATCCATGAAGGCAAAAGGAAAAATATATTTTAATTTTTTTTTTTTTAAATTGCTCTTTGTAGCATCAGGAAGAGACTTTGTATCTTTCACTTTACTAAGTAAGAAATTCCTAGTTCTTTACTCTATGTGAGAGTTTCAAATTTATGCAGGTTTTAAACCCAGCTGGTAAGAGAGAAGATTCTTGTAGGTCATGGTGTTCCCATCATACACTCTTTGCACTGTTCTTCAGCTGTTCAAATAAACATACCTCTGCTCCTTGTCTTCCTGCTGAGAAAGGGTATGTGAGCCCAAAGGAACAGGTGTCACACACACACTACCAAGCAGGATAGCATTGTCTTTGGAAGACCTTTCTGTTGATGCTCTTAGTTTACTTAATCTCTTTAATATTAAAGACATCAAGTTTTAAAGAACTTCCAAGGGTGAAAGTTAGCAGGGAAACTTACTAGGTTTGTGTATCTTTTAAGACAAATGTGGATTTGACTGACACAACTATTTTGTTGACCTTGCTTTGAGCAGGAGTTTGGCCTACACAACAACTGCAAGTTCCTTTCAGCCTGAATGACTTTATTATTCTATGCTGGCACCAGTTACTCTACGATAGGAGTAATCCATTTATCCGAGACAGGTAAGCCTGATAAAATACCAAATGGGCCCATCAGCTGTAGCTCCTCTTGTGTAGTTATTGTTCTCATGTTGTCTTTTGGTGGTCTGTAGACAGGCAGAGCTCCTGCATGTGGAATTTTGGTAATCCCAGGGGAAATTTGTGTACTGTCTGAGCAATGAACCAAACAGAGAGATGGTGGCACAATTCACTGTTCAGCTCTGGATCACCAATATCCCTTGAATTTGCATTGACACCAACGCAATGTTATAAGTGAATATCCTGTGGGAAGAACAATCTAAACTGTTCTGGAATATTAAATGAAGAGCACATATAATGTGAATCCCTAATTTGAGAAAGCCCATTCAAATACTGCACAGAAAAAGGCTTAGTTGTCCGAGCTGTGCAGAACTATCTGCTAACTCAATTTATAGCTGAACTCATTGTTGACCCTTGGTCCATAATGGATATTTTCTCATACATGAGAAATCAGACAAAAAAAAGCAGATTTTATTGTATCCTGCTCTATTAAATAAATTTTTTTGTTCATTTTCAGCCCAGCTGAGGTACCATTTGAATAGCTATAATACTTTTCTGAAGTAAAAATACCTTCAGAAGGAAGGGTGAAAATAATCTCTAATATATTTTAGTTCTACAACGAATAAAGAAAAATCAGTAAGCAAAGCCCCCTATTATTAGCCTGAATTTTTGTAGATTACTATTATTTTTTCAGCCAAAAGTAAGGAAAAAATGAGTTAATCTTCTCTCTGAAAAGATTCTCTCCCATATTTTTTGGGAGGAAAATAAATCAAACAAGCCTTCTCTGAAAAAAAAAAAAAAACCAAACCCAAAAAACAACAACCCAAACCCAACAGTATTAATGATAATAAAAATTTGTATTTTCTGAAGAAGAACATTAATAAAAATTTCCTGACCAGCTTAGTTCCAATTATTTTGTTTGATAATTACTGCAAAAGAATTCTCTGTGTAAAGAACAGGGCATTCATGACCAGTTTGTCTGCTGGCTTTTATTAGCTGTGGGAAAGTCACCTTTTCACAATTATATTTTGCAAATGTAACTCCAGTAGCAAAAAGATTGTAAGCACTGATGTTTCTATAATTAAAGTTACCTTCACCTGCTCTTTATTAATTTAGTGATATTTTTTTCTATTATAAGGTGTTGTTTCCAGTATTCTGTTCCCATGGGAATCTTTATTTATCAGCCTCATCAGATGCCTTGTTATGAAAATGCATACTCTACTCTTTGCTAAGTTGGCTGATTAGTTTGTATCAAATATCACCATCTGTTCTCATTATCTGACAAAAACACCGATGATCAGGCTGGAGGTGCCTTAGCGTCGGTGGGAGTTTAAAGTTCAGATGTTAGATACACTGGCATAAGCTGTATCTTCCTTCCTACCATAGAATTCGAGTGAGAAAAGGATTAGAGGTGCTGCTTCTGTAGCCTGTTCCTGTTTCTTTGGGAAGGCACACCCTCAGAAATGTGGGAAGTGAATGTGCAGACTGGAGTGCTGGCCTTATCTTTATTCCATCTATGGGCCAGTTCGCTCGCTGCAGGCGTTTGCTGCACGGACACCGCAAGGCGTAGTGAGGATGGAGTTAAACTCTGGGAAGGGAGCCCCTGGTGCTGCTGAGATTCACTTTTAGTTGGCAGCTGAGCTTTGTATGGTGCTATAAATCAGGTAGCCATAAAAAGAAAAATCGTCACAGAAGGAAGTGGAACATGATAAACTCCTGTTTACAGTCCAAGTGACTTCCTTTTTTTAAGCGCTCCTTCTCCTTTAGGAAACACAGAAATCACCCTATGCTATTTGACTTTGAATTAATGCCTACTGAACATAGTCCATACATATTCATTCCTGTTGTGATGGAGCATAGACACTTTAACTGGGGACTCTGGGGCTCGTTGTGCAGAGCACTGTCCAAACTCATATTGAAAAGCCTGAGCAGGCTCTAAAGGCTTTAGGGTTTAATTACCAGGCAGAGAAAGGAAAGTGCTTTCTCCTTCCCTCCTCCTTCTCCAACTGTAAGATGTTTGATGCGTGTCTGTAATTCTGGCTAGATGCTTTTCTAGATGGAGAGCCACACAATTACAATATGGTTACTCAGACTGTAAATGGATTTTTGGTAAGAGCAAAGCTGTTAAAACTTGTATGCAGTTGCTCTGCTTCGTTAAAGTGCTAGAACCGCAAACAGCTTTTAAATCAAGGCCCAAAGCATTACATTGAAGGTGGGCCATAATCTTTAGTTTGACTGTGTTCTGTCATTCATTCTAAGCTAAATTGGAGTAGTGTATTCATCAGTGAGATACAGCTTAACTGATGACTCTCAGCGGTATTTCATGGTGTTACTGTAGTGTTTAAGATCTTGGTTCTTGGGCCCTGCATCCATTGTGCCACACAGGGCAGCAGCTTACACTGCAAGTGTTTGGCCCTGTTTTAATAAGTTTAATCCACGGGTAAGTGAAGAAATGACAGACAGATGAAAAGCATTCTGTAAAAGTCCCTGAATCCTAGAGAGCCTTTTGTCCTGTGTTTCCAGAAATGGAAAACTGTTAAGTTTCAGCATTTTGGTGAAACAAATAACTTAAAATCACTGAATCAGTGATATGAAATCCAATCATTGAAAGTTTCTCATGGCCAGGCAACTGGATGACTTTGTGCTTTTTCTTGTGAGTTTAGTGCTCTCTGTTTAACTGCATAGGAGGGAATATGAAGGAATGAGCAGAGTTTTTACTGAGTTTGCTGTTTAGTTTTGAAATTAGAAAGTCAGATCTCTGTCTAATACTGTGAAAGGATGTGAGAAGTGTTCAGTGTTTTAATCATGCATTGTCTACAGAGAGTACAGTTTTTCTGTCCACCCAAACTGCTGTGTCTGCCCCTGTAAATTATGTGATTCTGACTAATATAAACACATTACATTTTCCTTTATTAATAGTGTCCTCTCGTAGATGTGATCACAAAATATATGTCTTCATTTGTAGCTTGGATTTAGGAAGTCCCCACAGACCAATTGAGGAAGTGTAAAGAGACCAACCCGAAATGTCCTGGGAGAATTTCCAAAAAAAGCAAAGCAGCAAAAAATAGAAAAAATTCTTAGAACACAACTACTGTTTCACCTCTCTTGCAAAATCACAGATGATTTTGTTATTTTGCAGCTACTGTAGACTGAGAAACATTTCAGTCTGTAGTTAGTGACCCTCTCTGTTCATGCCTCGTCAGGCTGTGTCCCCCAGCTCCTCAATACTGAGTGCCTGTGTCGAGCTGACCTGGAGAACAGGCCTGAGAACAGAAAGGAAATCCATGCCTCCCTCTGTAGTTTCCATTCTCCTTACTTTCCTTCCCATTTCTATAGCTGACTGAGACCTGTGCAGAGTGGACTGGATGGGGCTTGGTGGTTTTCTCTCTTTGGCTACCCTAACTTGTGCTCTTGCCTGTTCATGGCCTGCTTTGACTTCAAATCAGTTCATGATGCTGGCCCCACATAGAACAAGACACTGTTCCAAAAACTGGGTTGCAAGAGATAATCTAAGATGAAAAAGTATTCCCAAGCAATTGTGTAGAAAGAGTGCTTATAAATTTTGGGAGTGGGTTCCTTAATTACTGTCTTGGATTTTTTAATAAATCCTCTACAGTTATGAGACTTTATAGACATCAAAGTATAACCTCACATATCAGCTTGATATATCCAGTGTAATAAAATTAGTAGATCCTAGAGTTGCTTTCTCTACAGTGTAGAGTTAATTTTTTTACTGATGGAAATGTGGATCCATGGTGGCATGTTGCTCTGGCAGTGTCATGATTCTATGGTCCTAGTGGGTTTTTCTCTGACTATTCAAAACATTAAAAACTTAGGATTTACGATCTGACATCAAATTTCCATGATAATCATAAGTTCCTAATGTTGCACCTGTTAAATAATAATGATATTGCATTTAGTGGGACAAGACATGTTATTTACATCATGAGTATTTAGTAATGAGTATTTAGAAGATTAACTTTACCAAAATAATTCATCAGTTTTGGTTCCTCTAGTGTCTGCTATCTGTACTTGCCCACCTGTCTTTGCCTGCTTGGTGGCCACACTGATCATGTATTTGTATCAAATGTTTTTACACTATATAACAGATGAGAGCCATAGGAATAAATTATTATCAGAGTCAGTTCAATTTCTCTCCTGGAAATAGGAATAGAGCATTACAGGATAATTTTTGTTAGGCTTTTTCTCCTTCTAGTGTCATTAATTTTTCTGTAAGAAGACTGTGTATTTTGGCTGGCCTACATGATGCTGAACTGCAATCAGGGATACGATCATGAGAGACGCTTCAGAAGTTCCTTTCAGTCTACACATTCACACAACCAAGCCCTACAACCAGTTAGATGAATGTGCTTGAATCTCACACAGTGAAAGGCAAATCTAAATGTTGCTCCATCTCCCTGAAACCCATTTCTGAAGGAGCATTTTATATCTCACTCTCACACCAGCACCTGCTTCTTGCAGTGGTTGTTTGCTCACCGTAGCAACTACAGCTGGCAGCAAGTGTGTTAGGCTACAGCAGATAGAAGCTTTTGGAAGAGCTTTCATTGCTCAAGCAGGTGCTCCTCATGTTCCATTAGAAATCTGGATGGAAGTAATTTTTGACCACATGAATTTAGGTGTCTTCCACATAAAGTTATTGCATTATAATTTCTAAGAGGTTTGAGGAACTTTTAAAGGTGATTTAAGAACAAGCTATTGATTGTCAACATAAAGTAATTTCCAAACTGCCATTTTTTTTCATCAGTTCCATGTGTGATCTTTATTTTTAAAATTGTTTTAGAATTGCAAAACATTGTTTGAAACATATTTTGTTCATTCTAACTCAGCATATTCTATGATTCTAAGCCTTTTCTTCATAATACCACATATGAATTATAATATTAGAGATAATCTGTAATATGCTCATTGCTGGCAGCAATTCATTTTAATGTTTTTTCATTAGAGCACTAACAGACAGAACATCCCACAAAGGGAATGCAAGTGGAATAAAAATGCACCAATATCCCTTAGTAAGGAAAAAATTAAACTCAGACATCCACTCATTTTTCTTGCTCAAGATCTTAAAAAGCTTCTTAACCATCAGCCAAGCAATGGTCCAGCTAATTGATTTGTGACGTGTATGATGGAACTCTTTTCCACTCGCTTGTATGAATTTTCCTCAAATTTTCCTCAAAGCTAGGTAATTCTACAAAAGAGGCAAATGATTAAATTATTTCAGGGGTTTTTTTCCTTTTTTTTTTTTATGGAGTACAAAATACATTTCTGTAAATTCAGACTGTTGTATATAATGACTTTAGATCTCACACACAATGAGGTTTTGATGGCAGCGTGTTATCTCCAGTGGGTACAAGCAAATACAGTATCCCTGCAGCTGGAAGGCCACTTGTGCCTGTCAGCACCTCTGTCCTGTAGAGAGCAGAGATGTGGACACCACCCTTGCCTGCTCTTGTGTTCTCCCCAGGCTCCTGCCTTTTCCTCTGTTGGTCTTCAGCACACTGAAGTAGAAATGTTAGGGTTGGCTGAATAACGAATGGGTTTTCAATGCACATCTTGCATAGTCTCAAACAGGTTTCTCTCTTTGAAAATAACAAGTAGTTTATTTTGATTGGTGATTTGAAATGATTGGGAAAAACAAACAAAGAGAAAAAAGCAACACAAAAAAAATCCTGACCTAACTTTATAAGAGTATGGTTTTGCACAACAAGAGTGAGTAAGGCAGAGGAAAGAGCAGTCAGAAAACCAACTTGTATTGAATTGCCTTATGAGTTTGGTATGAATGGGCTTGTGCAGTGGCCTGTACACCTGCCAAGTTGCCTCTCTGTTCCATTCCAAACTTGTTTATTGTGGCTGGCTTAGAAGTGTACTCAGGGTTTATCTTGAAGGCTGTCCAGGGTCTTGAGCCAGTTGTTCATGCTCTCTGTGGGACTCTGGAAGCACCTTGGACCATAAATGCTCCAGAGTACTCACCAGGAGCCAGTGATGATCTGAGGAAGTGCTGGCTCCTGAGAAGAATTCTTCTGCTTCAGAAAGGTGCAGAAAGTGTCTATCCTGTTTTAAATGTTATATTTATCATCAGGAGTGGAGACCACTTGCTCCTCAGTCACATTCAATGTGGGTTGGATGAATGTATCTCAACAGCAAAATCTGGTGGACTGTTTTGCTTGACAACCTAGCTGCTAATATTTCAAGTTCTTTCCTTAATGAACTATGTCCATAAATAATTCTATCAGCTATGTGTAATAATTGTAGAGTTGTATTGGCTAATTAATTTCAATTTTTCTCTACCAATGTAAAGTACAAACATTAATATAACTAAGTACCCCAATGCATCCTTTTAATTCCCTAATGTGCCCCGTAAAATGCATCTCTGTTATCCCTTAAAGGAGAGCATACCTGTAACAGTTAATTAACTTCAGATTGTACCTATTTTCTCTTAAACCAGAGAGAAAATATAAACTTTGAGGCATTTCCAAGAACCTATTAAAAATCTGTGTTATAATAATACTTAGCATAGAAACTGGACAGCAAGTAATAACTATAGGTCCCCTAAACCAATATGTAGGATATAATTTATTCCTGTGTTCTAGTTTATGAATTTGATGAGCTTTATGAATGGAATAAAAATATTGCTCTCATTACCTGTTGGTGGTTTTTAAGAGTATCCACTAAAGCCTTTGTCTTATTTTTTTGAGTGATCTGCAAATATACCCCAGTGAGATTAAGCGTGGTTGGTTAGATTTTGAAATAATCTGGACACATGCACTCTTTTTTAAGGTTTGTTTTTATTAGAATATTCCAGGATCAAAAAAAAGGGGATAGATTTTGTGTGCCCCTTTTTTTTCAACCCTGCAGACATATGAACATCTGGAATGTTTGAAAAAATCTATTAGTATTTGAAGTTAAGAAATTGTGTCTGACATTAGTACTGGAAATCTTTGTAATGGTGCTTGGCCTGCAGTTTATTAAGGAGCCTCATGATATTTGTACCAAATGCAAAAACATCGCCATGGATCATTATGGTACCGTTAGATCCGTTAGATTCTGTTTCCTGGGGATTCTCTTTTTCTTTTTTTTTTGTCCTAAATTAAAGACGAAAAATGGCACTGTTCATCCTCCATGGTTTGAAATGGTTGTTCAGTAAAATGCAATGGGCAAAGTAAGTTAGAACCACAATAAAAGGATTTTCCTTGTCTGTTCCTTCAGAGAATTCTGAGAGGGGTGGTGCCCTCAAAGTAGAGTTCTACAAGCTGTGAATGCCACTCTTTGAAGGGTTTGAGTCTTCTAAATCCCTGGGTAGCCTCTGGGTACGTGCCATGTTCTGTAGTTGCACAACTTTGGTGTGCACGGCTGGCGGGTTCCGAATGGGGCTGTGTCAGTCTCTTCTGCTGACACCCGCCTTAGGCCCCGTGTTCAGAGCGCTCATTGCTGTGAGAATGCTGTGTGTGTTCTCCTTGTTGTGCAGGGTTGTCGTTTTGCTTTCATTTTCACCAAGGCATTGCCAGGGATGCGCAGACAGCATGTGATTTACTGCTGTGGCTGAGATGAGAACACAGGCTTTTTCTTTGCACTCTCCTGGGAGAAAGAAAAATAGTAAAGCAAGTCCGGGAGTGCACTGAGAACTGACTCACAGGTGATCCAAAGCAAATACCTGCAGCTGCATGTGAAATAATTGCAGACAGAAAAGGTTAGAGTCCTGCTCAGGTACTGCTCTTTGCCTGCTCTATGGCCATTGTTATTTCCATGTATTTGTGTTGGTCATTGAAATGTGGTAGTTTCGCTACATCCTCCCCCAGCTTTTTTGAGGCACATTTGTGTTTTAAAATCAAAGCTACACTTGCAAAGCCGTCACCAAATGTTATATATTTAACTCACAATGACCAATTTTAAATGTCACCTATAGACAACTGTGTAATATTTAGCTATATAGGTTTATACTGCTTATGAAAGTCAGTCAATGAAGAATTTTCTAAATTACAGCTGTCTGCATTTTACTTTTCCACAAGTAAGTTCTCCACAGACTTCTCTGTTTTATGGCACTGAAGATTATGCCTAACAGTTAACAGAATCAATATTTTAACTTCTTTTTAAAATTTTATCTATGCTTTCTATAATAACATCCTGCTTTTCTAATGCGGCTGTCAGTGTATTTCATTGTGTCAAATATTAGATGCCATTAGATGTAATTATTTCAAATGTTAAAACCTATACACATTCCTTACATGACAGATCAACATTTTCAGTAAAGGACAAGAATACATGTTTTTTCTTTTTAAGACAGGTTTTGTCCTGAGGACCTGTAAGGCAGAGAGGGCATATATACCAATTTAAGGCACAAAATTAGGTTGCTCAGCAAAACCTATGCATTTTCAAGACACTTTTATGTTAACACACAACATGAAAAATGGGTTGTTCTATTTATTTCGCAACTAGATATTAAGCCATACAAACATGCTCTGATTACATGTCATAATTAAATAATGCAGCTTTGAAAATACTTGCAACCACAACTGAAGCTGCCTGAATTCTGCTTTGGTTTGGGTTGTGGGGTTTTTTTTTTTAATAAGGGTGAAAAATTCAAAAGCAGATTTCTTGGAATATGAGAAATCTTTTGAGTAATCCATGAGTAATTAATGATTCTGCATTGAACTCCAGCAAAAATAAACTTTAAAATACGGGAACATGTTGGTATTATGAATTTGACCAACTATTCAGAGAATCTCTAATAAAGTCACCAAAAAAATCAGTCCTGCATTACATGTTATATTTGACCTGTTTCTACAGCTGAGATAGCTGTTTTTCAAACCAGTCTCTTAAATTCAGAGAAGTCTAAACTAGTGAATTAATAGAATCTACCTTCCAACTAATGTCAAATTATTTAAAAGGAAATGTGTTTATTATTTATAGGAAAAAGACAGTGTGGAATGCAGACTTAAGCACAAATATTAATGGCAAAGACTGAGCAAGTACTTAAAAACACATATCTATTATCTATGAGTGTTATTAGACTCACAGTTCCAGTTTTCATGTTTATGTAAATAGAGATCTTGAAGTCAAAGCTATGAGTTCCTCCCATCAAAGTATGTGACTTTAAGCTCCAGTAGCTTGAAATACATTCCTTTTACGTGCCATAGTGCTGTTCTGAAGGAGAAATACTCTTTAAAATCAGCCATATCTGATCCAACCCCACCCAGTGTAGCCCTAGTGAAGATGCTGTAGGGCTATCTCCTAAAAGGATATCTTTAATTAAAGAGGTGCCCTGCTCAGCAGAATGATCTCCTAACCCTGCAGGACTGGAACAATGAGTGACAGGAAAGAAGCAACTCTATTTTGATATGAGGGGCTCCTATGCAGAGGAAGGAAAAGTCTCATCAGGACAGCCTTCCATCTGCTTCAGGATGTACTGAAATTGAAAGGATTGAACGTGCCAAGGACACAGTTTTGCATTCTTTTAACGGTGCTGTGTGAAGGGGTTTCTTTCTCTGTGTTTGCTAGGCTTTGCAATAGATTTCTATAAATCTGTTGGGCTAAGAGATTACTAGAAATTCTATTAGTGATCAGCTTCTGATTTAACACCCTAACCATCATCCTGTACTGAATTCTAGTCTAAGTGTCCCAGACTTTCTCTGCTACTGCTGTTCCATTTTGTACAATACCAGTAAACGATCACTAAGTGTGAATGGCAGTGACTTTGGACTACCATGGTGGCACTAATACTCCTTTGGACATAAGACACTGTGGCCCACTCCTGACTTACCAGCATCATTTGTGAATTAGCATTGCTTACAAGTGAATCAAAACTAAGTAGTTCTAAAAGGATAAAAATCTTTTCCCTTACTTTGTGCGTAGATTTTATTCAAACCCTGGGTAAGATGTTCAATACACAGCAGATAGATTTACTGATGTAATTTTCTCTGTGGTTTGCCTAGAAAATGGAGAGCTAAAAGTTGTATAATTTACCAGTAGACCCAGAACAGCAAGAATTTAGGACAGGGAGAACACTATATTTTGTAAAAAGAACAATTTTATTAATCTACTCAACACAAGCCTTTTCTATTTTCAAAGTTGATTTCCTTTTATGTTGCACGCTTCAGACTCGAAATACTGTAACAACCTTGTAATTAAAAACAACCTGAATTGTCATGGAGACCAAAAAACAAAAGTGCTTTCCATATGCCAAGTAATGAATAAACCAGACTAGGAATGTTAAGATAACATTTCTGGAATTTTTATATACGTAAACATAGTTTCACGTAATTTTAAGTGTCAGACTAATATTCATTTCAAGTAACCTGGAAAAGAATGAATATCATTATGAACTATGTGGTTGACTTTGGTTTATCTGTGGATTGATTTACAATTTGACAAACGTTTTCCTTCCTATTATTTTAGGCAGAATGCAGAAATTAGGTTGAGGATTACTAGCTCTGAAAACTGTGTTACTGTGCTGGAGGGACACCTTGAACGAACAGCTGCCTCTTGTTCAGGATCTTCAGTTTGCTGAGGCAGAACAGAGGGAAAATGTCTTTCTGGGAATCCTTTCTGTCCCAGCCCTCTAGGCTGTGGTCATCCAGATGGTCTGGGCCCAGAGGGGAAGTTTAGTGGTGGAACCACATATAATATTTGGGATGATCAGCATTGCATGTATCGTGTTGCATGATCTTGTGTAATGTCTTCACCTTAAGTCCCTGGTGAACACATCCACACATGGGCGGCCTGGGCTGTGTCAGCAGAAGTGTAACCAGTGCATTAAGGGGTGTGATTATTACACTCTACTCAACCCCTTGTTAGGACACACAGAGAACAGTATCTAGTTTCATTCTCCCCATTTCAGGAAACATTATAAAGCTGGGAAGGATCTAGCAGAGAACTACCAGGATGATTAAAAGGTTCTAGAACTTGATAAATGAAGACAGATTGAAAGAAATTGGTTTGTCCAACATGGAGAAACGAATGCTCAGAGGAATCTTATCACAGTGTTGCAATACTGGAAGGTATTTATAGACAAGACAGAGGTTCTTTTGCCACTCTTCATCATGAGAACTAGGCACTTGAACACATTACCCAGAGAACTGGTGAACTGTCTCTCACAGGAAATATTTAAGGCATAGCTGCACAGAGCCCTAGATAACATAATCTAAAGTCCCATTTTCAACCGGAGTTGAAACCCACTTCAGGCTTTTCTCTGGTTCTCTGCTCAGGAGTGTAGCATAGTCAATGGCAAACTGGTTAAGATGGCCACATCCACTACAGGCTAAAGTGATCAAGTCTCTGAGCTCGTCCTTCACATCTTTCCCTTCAGATAGTTTGTGTGTGCCTTTGCTTTCTGAAGGTATTTTGAGGTCACTGATGTTACCCACAGTACCCATCCCAGGACTGACCCTACGGCTGCCACATTGTTCTCATACAGCCTTAGTGGTCAGCCCATGTGGATTTATAGAAACTTTGTCAGACTTCCCCAAAACAGTTCATGATGCCTTTTTTTTTTTGGTTTTTTTTCCCCCAAAACCTCAAGGCTAGGTGGTGAAGAGCATATGAAATAGTCATGCAACACAGACAAGTATTTCTCATTCAGGAGGTGTTTCATAGGCAACAGCAGTCAACTGCAAGAGAAGTTTACAAATAAAATGCAGATTATCTCTGGAATTGCTACAAAGGGCAGTTTTGTTGAAATTTTTTAATATAAAAACTTAATGTGATACTTTTTGCAATTAAAATTTGTGGAACAAATACCAAAAATAAAAAGAATCCTGACAAAATATTCTCATTTCTTTTATCCTAAGAAAATTGTTATTGGGGGCTAATACTGAGAAATGAACATTCTGAGGCTTCTATTCGGCTTTTTCCATCACTGGCTCTTGCCTTACCTAGGAAAGGATTTCTGAGCCTTTTCTTATCTTAAGGAAAATGTTTGGCCTACATTTGGCTAACCCTTGAATCTCTTGGTGTGTATTCTGGTGAAACTATTTTATATGCAAATGGATGCTTATAGGGATTGTGATTGGAGCCTGAGCACTACAGCGGGGCAAACACACCTCCTTGGTTTACATGTGCCAATGCTCTGCATGCTCAGATATAGCAGATAGGAAATGTGGAAAGGTTGTGACTTGCAAAAATAAAAACGTATTTTCCTCCATGTCTAATTTTAGTGGCCAGCTGTGAGATGGAAAACCTGAAAACTGAACATTTATGAACTTTTTATTTTCGCTGATGTCTCAATATTTGAGTAAATTATTTTATTTGGGTGTAAGATGATTAATGATATACAGAGCAAGAGAAGAATAATAGGTAAAGGCATGTAAAGGCTATAATATTTACTGCATTTATGGATTCCATTTTCCATTGAGAGCAATTGAAATGCATTATGAATTAGGGAGGCTGATTGCATTAAGGAGATCACCTTTATATTATTTTAAAGCATTGCACTACTAATATAAATGTACCTAAGAAAAGCAGACAGCAGAATTCCTTCTGAACTTGGAACATGGGAGGTTTGCAGACCGCCAGAAACAGGTTTCATGTCACTGTCATTTATTTGGAGGTGCTGTTCTGTGAAGAATGTATTTGTAAAAGAGCTGCACGGGAGTCTTATTTTCTTTATTTCTTTGTGATGCATAGTAAGATTGAAGAAATACAGAATGCAAGGTTGCTTTTCTCTATGTTTCCCCAGGTATTAGTTGTGTCTCAAGAAACATTTGGACTATTGTGAAACAGAGCAAGTAGGAAGCTAGCAGTAGGAGTCATGGTTAGCAGCAAAATGCCTAATAAATCATGAAGCTGGCCATGAGCAAAATTTATGGCTGAAATATGTAAAGTAAAAAATGTATCAAGATTTTCACTCTCATACTAATGAATTACCAATTAAATGTATACACTGTGGTATGTCTGTGGAATGTAGTGCAATGGTAGGGGAGAAACAGGGAACAAATATGAATGGATAGGAATTAAGTAAATTGAGAAAAAGAATATCCTGTATATTATTCTATTTTCCAGGGGGGAGCAAATATGATATTAAAATTGAATTCCTTGCCAACAGGTCTGGCCAAACCTTATTCTTACCATCTCATCTAACTTGTTTTACATTCAGAACAGATCAGTTTCTTATGAAAAATATGAATTAAATTTTCTTGGTTACCGAAGTGTTGTTTACTAACTCTGGTAAAACTGTTAATTCAGAACTGGTTTAACTGAAAATGGTATCATTTACAAAAGACTTAATATGATTCCTTATTAAAAAGGAATTTAATTTCACAAGTATCCTGAAAGCCTGACCACACCTCTTGTGTGGTAAGACAGACCCACAAAAGTAAGCAGAAGCAGTTTTGTTTCCGAAAACTGAAGGCTTTGTTACATGACTGTCTTGCTTAAAACCTCTCTCTGGGTCATATTGTTTCTGCCAACAATCTCACATTTCTGGTGTCTCCCATGGATGGCCTGTCATCAGTTCAAATAATTAGTTCCTTATCCCCTTTCTAGTCCTCTCTTGCCCACTATAGGGGATCTGTTTTCTTCTAAATGTCTTATCTGTGCAAACGTTGATCTTTTTTAAGGTTTATCTTTTCCTTCTCACTGTTATGAAAGGCTTGATGGATCACTGATTTTATGAATCTTTGTAATAATTTCTGAATCTAAGATTATGCGATCTGTAACAAACTAGTTCTTTGACTCATTTTTCCTATTTTTGCCTTTTGAAGGCAAACCTTAAGCTAGTTTTACTTTGGGGTTTTTTTATAACAGTAAAGCTGTTCTCAACCTGTTGACTTCTGCAGAGGTATTAATACCTTTCTTTATGATACTAACATTAAAAAAAAATTAAACCCCCACTTCAAATGTGGAGATATAGCCATAAGAAACAGATAGATTCTCATTTGAGAAGCAATAAAGAAAAAGAAGTGAGCTGGCTTCCCCCTGGAAGGAGAAAGAATTTTAATGCTTACTGACATAAGCCTTCCTACACCTACTAGCTCGTACACTTTTGTGAAATCGTTCAAAACAACAATTGCTGTAGAAGGAAAACAGCCAGCTTGCAGACAATGTGTTCAGTGACCTCAACAGCCAAGTCCTGCCCAGAAAACAAATGTTTCTTTGCTACTCAGATGTTCTCAGCAGTCATAGAAATTAGCCAAGTACTTATGCTGAGGACTAATGTCCTTTTGGGAACAAATCTTGTGTTTCAGAAATCCGAGACATTTTCTGCAGAAAAAAAATTAATGATGTAACAAAACATTATTATAATTACCCATGTAGAACTTGATTGATGCAATATGTTCTGAAAGTTCCCATCATATTATTCATAATTATCTTCTTTCGAAGAGCAATAAGATGTTCTGACTATACAGTTTCCCTACTGGGAAGAAGTATTTTGTGTCTTGCAATAGTTTTTTAAAAAAAATCTTTATGCATTGAACAGTAACACAAAGGGATAATTGTGGTTTAGGATCACTAAGTCTGTCAGTTGGGATGGGTTACCTTACTTGGAGCTGCCTATGCTGCAGAGACACCCACCTTGAAGTGCAAAGATGTATTTCAGTGTGTTTGCATAGTGTAAGCAATCCCAGCAGAGCTGTATCAGTCTGTTCACAACACTACAGTTTTAATACTGCAGTATGAAGTCTCAGGAAATAGAGATAGGTATTTTCTCTTGTCCCTGAAGCAAAAGGATTCATACGGAGCCCCATCTCCTTTCATCCCCTCTTTTGCTCTTAGATATTTTTTTTCATGTGGCTTTAGCAATGGTTAGTGAGATCAAAATGCTGCATTTTCTAGATTTGCTATTTTCTAGATTTGCTCAGCTTTGGAAACTTTTCTGCATTGTTTTTTATTTTTTTTCCAAAAGAGGTAAAAGGTAAGCCTGGAATGAGAATATCACCTGTTTTTTGCAGAGTCTGAGGCAGAGGTAGTCTGAAGCCAGCTTTACCTATGAGCATTCTGTGTAGTGCACTAAACCAGCAATAACTGGCTAACCAAGGGCTATGGTGAGTGATGTTGCCTTTGATATTATAATGTCAGTCTCCCCACTATGACAATTCTATCTTCTGTTGATGAAGGCATTTTTAATAGTTCTGTGGAGAGCTTCAGTCTCCCTTATCTAGTGCCTGTCCTGTGGTTACTGCTATCTAGTTTTGTTTTGATTTGTCAAAACATAACAGAACGGATACTGTTATCTCACTCAAAATAACTGTATTTTCTTAATGCCTATATCCCAGTTCTCTCATTCTAGGGTATTTCTCTTCACTGCCAACAATCCTGAGATCCCCAGACAGTGCTACTAAGTTGTCTTACAGAAATATGTAGCATAAAGTTATTAGAAATATTAGCTGGGGTCCTGGAAACGATACAGTTGTGTTGTTATGGCATCCCAACAGGACTCACCAGCACCATTTCTCAAATTGAGGTATCTATTATAGCTCCAGATTTGGAGTCTGACTGCCTCTGCCCACTGCTGTCCTGAAGAATGACCAGGGATACTCCTAGTGTCTCTGGTTCCATGAATGATCAAGGTGTAGAGGGTGTGGACTTTGCTTTGGGATTGGTTTAGAACAAGGAGAAGGAAAACATATTGACTAATAGCACAGAAGCACTCCAAAATAACAAAATCAGCATTCTAGACTCAGCTTGAATGATTTTCACAAAATTACCCCAGGAATCTGAGGAATTCAGTTCCCTCTCCTCTGTCTGTACCCTAAGGACATACATACTAGAACATTGTTTTACTATGTTCTGTTTTCTTCCCTCGCTGTGCAGTGTGCAAAGCACATTACTAATCATATTTCTGTGGGGTTCTTTGGACTTTTGTGGTTTACTAGTATTAACAGGATTGCCTGAAATGGGAAGCAGTGCCAGGATTTTCAAGAATTCCAGCACGGACACGGGGGAGTTAGATGGAACATCTCCTCTGTTGTATGTCATTGAGTTTAATGGTGAGATTTGATTCTCTGGTGTTCAGGCTCCACTTTTGCCATTCAGAGTAGTGAAGCAATACTCTGGTTCAGATTCCAGCAACAGCATGAAAATTTTAGCATCTTTCCAGAATTATAGGAACGTAGAAAAATAAGATTGGAAAGGGCCTCAATAAATCATTTAGATATGGTCCTGACAAAATCTGTTTGTTCCATAATCTTTCTGACAGCATTTTTAGGTAATGTTTTTCTGACAGAAATTTTTAGGTAATAGCCTGAAACAAAATGAATCATATAAAAAAGATCTGATTTATATTCTGGGTGAAATTTTCCCTTATGTAGAAGCCAGCAGAAAACATCCAGTTTTGTCTCTTAACCTTGCATTAAGATTTAGGCTGACACAATCCTTTATAATCTTTGTGGGTAGGCAGCTGCTGGCCAGAAGGGTTCGATCAAAAAAGGAATGAAAATCTATTGGGAAAGAGCCTTTTACATTTTAGCCCACAATGTGGTGTGCTTGAGTTAGTATTTTTTTGTTTTGTGTTTGGTTTTTTTTCCTAATGGATTAAACTTTCTTTACCTCATAAATAATGTATTTTCACATTGCTGTCAGTATAACAAGTCAAACTGAGGTTAAGTATGAGTGATTAGCCCAAAGCTGGGCATAGGATGGAGAACTGTGATTCAGAGCTGCTCAGGCTCTTGGATTTTAAAGTAAATGTGCCAATACTTTAAAGTTTCCTAGTTTAATCTAATAACAATTTTCTAGAAGAGGTAAGAACATATAATCCTGGAATTTGTATGCTGAAAATGCACTTGAACTGTATTCAGAAAGATTAAGCACTATTCATTTTTATGCCCACTTGACTTTGCACTTTCTTATTTTGGAGACTACATCTGGGGTTGCAGGTATAATATATTTTTAATAATAATAATTTTTGATTGAAATACTCAAATTTTTAAACAGCACTCATAATTTTGAAATAAACTGTCTTAAGGATCCTAGAGGAACAGGAAGAGAAGGTGATATGAATAATTATGATATTCACTCCTGTACCTTTGAAAATTCATACCAGCTGAGGATCTACATATTTCCTCTTCTCTGAAGGACCTGAGGATAAACTGACAGGAAGTTTGCAACATCTCTGGCAGCCTTTGTATACGAGGAACATGGATAGCTGGTAGATGTTCTCCTTGACCGTGAACACACATTTACATTTAGATCAGAGATATAGAAGGTATATATGGTCTATATATATATATATATATATACAAACACACACACATATATATATATATATATAAGACATATAATATTTGGGTGGGAAAGTATAGAAACTATACTGTTTCTCTAAAGTTATACCAGGTATGGAGAATACAATATTCCACATTTCATAGTAGTGTAAACAAATCCTAACAAGATTTAAAATAGTTACATGACATTCTTTGGAGGCAGAAAAAACATCCTTCCTAAAGATTTGGAAGTCTGAGAACGAACATTTTTTTTTCATAACTCCTTACAGAACTCTTTAAACTGGACTTTTAATGCTTTCTTCGTGTAGTACTCAAAAATGATGAAACGCAGCTGTCAAAATGGAACAGCTTAGATGTACAACCACCTGCTAGTCTTTGGAAAAATTATGTTGTAACTTCCTCAAATGTATTTATTGTTTTAATGCTATAGGTATGGTGAGTGGAGGTTTCCCTAAAGGGATGTCACAGGGATGATTGTGTTTCATTGCGAAGTGGATGGAAGGCAGCTGTGGTAAATGGGAGTAAATTCGTGTTATAATTTCTATCAAACATGTACGCAGTAAAGCCTCCTTTAATACGCTTGGGAAAATGCAGGCAAGAGCTTCTCAATTTCTTTGTGGCACATGGTTACCTCAAGGGGAAAGGAGCAAGTACAGTTACTGTAACACCTGTTCCATTTCATAAGCTCAGGAAGGGCTGGAAAGAAAGGCTGTCTAGGGTTTCAAGCAGCCGTCTCAGTGTAGATTTCGATTAAGAATTGCATATAAATTATGGCTGTGTCTGGAAGCTGATGAGAAAAAAAGAGTTGCCAATGGGAAATCATTACCTCTTAGTTGTATAATTCTTCTAAAATCGATGAAGGTGTTGAACACACTAACTGCTTTGCCTTTTTAAGGCTCCTTTTTAGTATTTGTCGAAGCTACTGCACTAGAGCAAAGTGACTATCGAGTTTCCTGACACTGATCTCTGCTCTCCAGTGTATAAAACCCTGCATACTTTTCCTGTGATATAAAGAGTGGAGCTATAAATACTCAAAAGCTAACATTATGGTGAGGGCTTGGAAGGTATTGCTATGATGTGAGTTTAGGCTATTATAAAACTAGTTTGAGAAAACCAGTTTGGTGGAGTTTTATTGGAAAGTGATAGGGCCAGTCAAAAAGTGCCATTTATTCCTTTCCCTCACTTGCTTCACTGAATTGCAAGATCAGAGCCATACCCCAAATTCACTCATCTCTGAAACATCCAAGTCACACTCAAAATCCCTTATTAGGTGAGCACACTATTCCTTGTCTGGGTTTGTCCCATCAACAACCTCCAGAAGTAGAACTTTTCTCTGGAATCCTCAGGGGGATCAAAGCAGGTATTTAGTTGTATTTTTTAAAAAAATGTAAAATGTTGTACTGTTTGGCCTGTAAGTACAGCAGGCTGTTGCTAAAGCAGTTCAGTCTGGTGGGGCAGTGTGTGTTAAGGTGCATTTTGACACTGACCATGCTGGGAAATGATTGGCAGCAGGGATGTTGCTTCCCTGTAATGAAAAGAGTACGCATGCAAGGATTCATTTACTGAGTAATTTGCTAAATTTCTGCTGATTAAATATTTCCTCACTAAACCTTTTACCCATCTGTTTCTCTGGATGTCTTTAAATACTACCAGTTTCACTTAAAAATATCCAGTCAGCTGGTTTCTCATCCACATAGTGGTTTCTAGAAGGAAGAGAATATACTGATCATTTGCAAGTGCTAAATACAATCTGTTTCAACAAGTCTTCTTACCCTGCATAGTTTAAAACCAGAGAAATTCAAGAATATTTTCTATGTACATTGTTAGTGCAAAGAAATACAGAAGACTATCTGACTAGTAAGAAATTAAATATTCAATCAAAATATCTGATTTCACTTTTTTATTATTATTTGTAAGGAAGATACAAGTTCTTATGGCACTTTAATATAGATTGAGACTAAAAATATAATGGAATTAATTTAATTCTTTTTACTGAACCTGAGCAGTAATGCAGATTTATTTCTTTGATATTTAGCTTCAGAGACTGAAGATCTAACTACTCAAGGTGGAACAAACTCAGTACTAAGAAATAAAATTGTTCCTGGGGTGCTAAGATTACAATTAGTATTGGACTGACAGTTTTGGCATCTAGTTATATTTTATCACTATTTTTTATCATTTTTTTTTAACCCTCATCTTTGAAGATCATTTAAATGTATAAAAGAATACAGAAAAATAATGCGGTATTTATAATATTTATAAATTAAAATTAAATATAGACACCTGAGCACTTTAAAGTAATTTAATTAGATCTTCTGCATTATATTTAGATTATTTTACAGTTTTAATTTGTGAGTGGATAAAAATAAGTTATCAGAATTTTTTAATCAGCATCATGAGCCGGTATCATTTTCTTCATCACTGGGATTATTTAAATTTTCCAGGTTATGTGTAGTGCCTGTGTAGAAGTAATGCAAATTTAGTCTGAGCCAAATGCAACAGAACTGAACTTGTTTCTTGTTGTGGACTTTCAAAAACAAACTGAATAAACTGCAAAAAGCAGAGACACAAGTATTGACTGTAATATTACACTGCTGAGGTCAGGAGGGGTTGTCTGTGCATTTTTCCAAAACAGAGACCAGGTTTTCTATTTTCCACTATAGTTCTTATAATTAAAGTTTTAAGCTTTGCATTTTCTCCATAACGTGTCAAAATCATTTGACTCAGCCTCTCAATACTTTCCCCCCATGAGATAAATCACAGATGGAAAAGAGTGAAGTGCTGATGAAAGTGGAAGGGCACACATGGCTGTGCTGGACACAGGGCTGTCCTCCTGCAGAGACCCTCTTTGCCCTTCCCCTCCCTCCGGCAACAGAGAGAAGGTCCATGCTCAGCCAAGAGGCTGAAGATGGAAGAGGCTACCTGGCAACAAGGTGAGGGAGCATCATGAGACATTAAAAACTGCTTCACATAAGAATTTTAAATTTCCCAAGGTACTGCAGAGCTCTTAGGACTTTGTCATTTGAGCCCTGGCTGTGTGGGATGAGCCCAGAACCTTTTGTTGTGCCATCAGCTGTGCATCCCACTCAGGTGTTTTCCATCTCCCTGCAAATTGCCCCTCCCAGCTAATTGCCTGCTGAGGGGAGCGCCAGGCCCAGTTGGAGAAGGAGCTCGGGAAGGTCCAGGAGTGGCAGAAAAAAAAGGAAACTGATATTTCAGAGCTGATATTACTGGTAAGAAGATTAAAAAAATTGAGCTAAATGCTTGGGATAGGGTGCTAAAGCTGTTGTTCAAGTATTCATATCTCAACAAAGTAAGATTTTTCTTTGTTTATGAACATGTACTGGTATAAATAGAATTATTCTAAAATAACATTGTCTGAAAAGCTGGTAAATTATTTTACATGTTTTTCAAAGTTTAATTTGGAGGATTTTAGTGAGTTCTCCCTAGATTATCAAAATTTGACATATTCTTTCCCGTGTGTTCCCTTCCCCTTCAAATTTTGCAGAAGTAAAAATAATTAAGATGGATTGTTAGAAAACCTTAAATGTGTAATTTTTCCTACCTTCCATTAGAAATAAAGCCTTCCTTTTTAAGAAGAAAATGTGGAGTGTCTAAAGGTAAATTCTTACTTAATGCTTAGGCCCAGAATTTTCAGATAAAGTAGCAGCTGTGTTTGCTTTTCTTCTAGATGACTGTATATGTTTCCATAGGTGTGTTTATGGTTAGTATGTCATGAAATTCTTGAGGATACAGCAGTGAGGAATGCAGTTACATGGCAATGAAAAGATGAGAAAGAGCCCAGAAACAGTAAACTGATGTTGTTTTTAGGAAGTTGAACCTTTGAGTATCAAAGACACATTCATATTGTACTGTTTGTATGAAGAGATACTGATTCTGAAAGAAGTGATTAAAAACGTACAGATTCCTTAGTATTTTTTACTTGGAGAAAAACAGTATACAAATCTCTTGTGCAATTTGCCACAGTGGTTTTTGGTTTTGTTTCTATCCAAATTAAATGTGCTTGAGCTTTGAAATTTTCTTATCACCTCTGTTTCAACAGGTTTTTTTTTTTGTTCACTTGCATCTATGGGAATGCATGCAGTATGTTTTTAGTAGGATTTTTGTGGTGAACCAATAATCTGCACAGACTAGAAAGCAGTGAAGATAAAACAAATGGTCCTAAAAGCACACTCTGCAACGATTCTTTGGCTCTCCTATTCTGTTACTCTCTGCTTACTCAGCATTTTTACTACTGGTATCTCAAGAAGAGGTACAGTTGTGAGAAGTCGTGCAGGTGGTTTTTCTGCTCTATGTGTGTACTTAGGAAGAGGAGCAGTTAAGGACATAGCAAGAATGCCTGTGTCAGGCCTGCAGTCTGTCTAGGGCAGAAATCTTTGCTCTAGGAGCAGCAAATAGTAGGTTCTGGAGCTTGTACACCAGGTCCCTACCTTCAAATCATTCCCTTTTGGGATGCCAGAGTCGTTGGTTTAAGAGGTACTATTTGCTTTATTTGTTGTCTTCATAAGAGTTTCCCAGCTTAGTCTTACTGAGAGACTGTTCACTATTTTTCCTCAGTTGAATCAAAGGTAAGTCCTCTTTGTTACAGCAGAAATTCAATACATTATGTGTTTAAGAAACTACCTGCTGAGTTACATCTTTATGTAGCCTGAAATGATTCTATCATGGGTTCAGAGTATTGCAAATAGAAGTTCTACATGAAAAGCATGCTTTATTGCCAACAATCACATATTTTCTAAGTCATCTGAAAACTTTATGTAAAACTGTGTATTTCACTTGTCAAGCTGCAGGTATTTTGATGTCCACTTGTATTAAACAATTTAAATAAGGAATGATAGTCAAGTTGGTCATGAATCACCCCTAAACTGTCAAGCTAGTCATTCTTGCAAGTGTTTAGTCATGAAAGTTTTGAGAGCCAGATTGATCCCCAGCTATAATAAGCTCATCCCAATTCAGTCGTACTGCAGGAATTGGTTAATTCTGTTTGAGTTTATCAGATTAGTTCTCAATTAATTTTTAATATTTGTAACTGAATCAGTTCTTCTTTTCTTCTTTTGTCTCTGTTTTAGTCTTTTTCTGTTGCATTCTGTTTCCTAATCACTTTAATATTACCACCCTCTGTTTTTCATTTTATTTGTATCTGTACTTGGCTACTTATGCCCTTTCTGTCTTACTTCAGAACTGAGCATCCTTAGAAGAGTTGCCTTTCTTTGCTATCACTTTACCCCCTGCTCTGGTTTCTCCTGCTGTAGCTTGGTGTGGATGGTTATGTACATCAGAACCCTGCTAATGTGATAACATGTGCTGACTCTACAAAAGCTCAGGATCAGCTTTCCATAGTCCCAGTTGGGTTTAATGGAAGAAAAAGTTATGGCTGTGGCATTGCTTTCCTGGGTTTCCTGCTGGTATATGAATCCAAAACTGCTGGCTGCCAGTGAAGGTTTATGCGAAAAGTGTCTCTGTCGGAAAACCAGCACAAAAGCAGTAGTTTTGAACAGTTCTGTTCTCATCACATATCTCTGATTTCCCCAGCTGTTAGTAGATTTGGCAGATAGCCTGGCCTTACAGATATGTGGCTCCTTCTGGGATGAAGAGAGATCAGATTTTTATCATATTAGGGATACGTGTGAAATGATACTCATTGGAAAGTTAATTTCTTATGCATTGTAAATATGAGCTTCTTTCATACTCCCTGACTCCAGCAACAGTGGCTGTTTATGGAAGGTTTGTGTCAGGCTAAGTGCTAGGTTGTTACATGCCTTTGCATTTTGTCTGGTCTTTAGGTAACTCTTAGTTAAAAAGGTTGGACTTCATGATCTCAGTGGTCTCTTCCAACCCAGCTGGTTCTATGATTCTTTCTAGCACAAGTAACTTTGTTGAGGGGAATGATGATATTGCAATTTGGAGAACTGTGTGAAATGAACTATGTCCCTGATGGCAAAGAACTTCTAAGAAATGTCATATGTTAAAAATAGCTTTATGGCAGAACAGATATTCTGTAGAATATAGTCCCATGGAAGCTCTTGATTTATCATTTCTAATTGTGGAACTGTATCTGACAATGTAATGTAAGTGGTCCCATTCTAAAGGCTTTAAACAAGGACACTGAAGCCGTGACTGCCGGCGGGTCTGTTGACAGAATCTCTGTGACTCGAATAAGCTGGACCAATTTATGAGTAGAACTACCAAAACAACAACACATTTCCCTTGAAGGCTATCCAGATTAGCCTAATACTCATCTGAGAGTTTTAAACCTCTGCAATAATCAATTTATGTTTATGAAATTGATAACTGTTGGAAAGAATCTGCTCCCTTTAAGCTTTACTGTTTTTATTCATATGCTCTCATTCCATCACAGTGAAGCTTAACTGTACATGTGCTTTGCCAGCCACTTATGCTACTTTGTAGACACAGCTGAAGTTTTTCTCTTGTGTTTGCAGTCACATCAGTGATGACAGATGCTGTCTTTTCCATATTCATATTGAGATCACATGACCACAGACTCTAATTTTCATGAGGAATATTTGCCTGCAACAAATGTCAGATTGACCTAAAAATGTTTTATTCTATACTTCCTCTTGGCTGTATTTTCTCAAGCTAGCTGGATAAGAGTTATTTCATTTGTAATTGGACCAGTATAAATCATGCTCTATCACTGATATTCCCCCATGAATGCTTGAGGAAAAGCATAAGGTTGGACAGTGATGGAGCAGTGAGGACTGGCTGCTCCCCAGGAGAAGGTGAGCTGGGGCAGAGGGTGGTGACACAGACAGCAGTGCCCAAGTGAGGGGGCCCATGGGCAGAGGGGTGGCCAGGCAGGGACCCCAAGACAAGGCCAGGCTGGGATGTCAGCCTGCATGCAGGCAGGACCAGCAGGGCCCCTGGGCTGCACCGCAGCAGGACGTGTAGCTCCGGGTGGGAGCAAATGGCAGAGGCTCCGCTCAACAGCAGCTCCCCCGGGCAGGGGTTCGAGCCCCGGCTGCAGGGCCAGCGAGGGAGGGAAGGGCTGCAGCTGCTCTGCCTCCCTTGGCCCCCAGCCCGGGCTGACAAACCTCCTCGGGGGATGCTCTTAGGGCCCTTGCATGTGCTTTGCAGTCTTTAAACTTTTAAGAGTTGCTGAAGACTGGTATATTTACTTTTTCGGTTCTCTAGTAATATTTCTAAATCCATATTTAGAATCTTGATTTTTTTTTTTTTGAGAGTGAAGGAGGCTAAAGGTCCTTGACAAAATCCAATACATTGTTAAGAATGTTCATGGGAGTCGGGCTTCTGTTTCACCTCTCTCAAGTTGTTTTCCTGTTGCACTACCACTTGAAGCATTGTCACCTGAGGCATGACCCATGCCAAGTGACATGTAAATTATCTTTTGTTTATTCTGTGTTCCCTTTTAGTGATATTAAGTAGCAGCATCTGTGGGAAATGTCACCAGCTGTGCAGAGGAACAAAGCCATAATGTGGGGCTTGTTTTTTCTCACATGTTCTGTTTAGTTCCATGAGATGCCTTTCTTGTAGCAAAGCTGTCTTAAATTTTGTGATCAGAGTTCCCCTTGCTTCAGCTCTGCCAGAACAACTGTTTTTGTAAAACCTTGAAAACTGAATGCCTGAGTTAATTCACAGTGAAAGCAACAAATCAAGAAAGAGAACTTTTTTTTTTCCCAACCCTGTAACATTTTAGGCTTTTAATTATACTAGTTATTCTGGTATAGATGAGCAGGGGGAAGGTAATGGGGTTAATGTGGGAAGGATGTGAGCATCAGTGAAGGCTACTGAAGGCAGCATTTCAGCTATGTGCTGGGGGCACGGGTCTTTCATTTTGAAGCACTTAGTAGCAGTTCAGGGTGTTCTCTCAGTCTCCCAGCTCTGCCCTTGCTGCTCCCTCTGTTACCTGATGTGCCGACACTTCCATGGAAATGAACAGGCTTAAGGAGAGCATGGACTGTGTGGAGAGCAGGAGTAACCTGTGATGATTTCCCCACTGTTTCCTGATATGAAACCGTGTATCTGGAATGCACCAAATTAACCATAATTGTATGCTCAGCATGGGAAGACCATACTAGATGCCAGTTTTAGATTCTTAATTATACTTCTGATGTAGCAAAAATCGCTGTTTAGGAGAAATGTGAATAATCAATGAGAAAGGTTTTTAACTTAGCTTTCTGCATCTTTTTGCTTTTGACTCAGTCTAATGTTTTAAAGGTGACTAGTCTCTCATTGCCTACAAAAGTAAACAGTGTAACAACTAAAACTCACATATCTCTCCCGTGCTCATTTTAGCCTTTCCCACAGCAATTGGTATTTGCTTTACCTGTAGAACTTATATGTTGAAAGAACTTCAAATCTGCTGTCTGTCATTCTTATTGTTTTCCTCCACATTGTATACATAATTTCTTTTTTTCTTGATGCAAAAGCTCTAAGTCTTCTGGATTATATTTCTCCTTGTGTAATGTAAGGATGGTAACTCTGAGATTGTATTTATTGTGCAAAATAAGACAGGAACACACCGTGCCACAGAACAGCAACAAATGTACCGTATTGTGCTAGTAGCGTAAATTTCCATGCTCTGTGTTAAGAAACCCATTTATCAAGCCTTTATTTTTAAAAGGGGTGTTTGGAAGCTTTCAGTATTTCAGTGCATGGTACTTGATACAATTGTCAGTCCTTTTATCTGCATAAACAGTTTAATGACTACAAGGGTGAGACAAATGGGGATTTAGTACTGCAGTTCCAAGTTCCTTTGCTATTGTTGGCTCCCAGCCAGAGCAGCATGGAGTAAACATGCAGGATTTCTCTCCTTATTCCTGGCATTTGATAAAAGTGGCTCCAAACTGATTTTTGCAGCTACCAAACAATTTGATGACCCACTGGAATTCCCAAACTTGTATGCAGTGACCTATGCCGTTCCTAACGGAGCAGCAGTATGGGTTTACTTAGACTTATTCTGATGGAGAGGGTGATTACTGCCTGTTAATTTTACTTTGACCTTATCTAAACGTTGTAAAAGGTCAAAATAAAGCAACAAAACTAGCTACCTTTATGCTTCTCAGCTTTTGGGGGGTATTTTTAGAGGCTAAAAATACAAATATACAAATACATTACAGAAAATACCTCTAAAATAAGTTGTGCAGCTCTGACGCAAGCTGATGCCACTAAAGTTTTTAGGATGTTGTTTCACAGTTCAGTCCTGATCACGGGGTTGTAATCTCCAGAAGGGCATGCAAAACTTTCCTTGCTTAGTTGGATCCCCAACTGTATTTGAAAGCAATTAACTGTTGGTCTGTCTCTCTATGTGGATGACAATTATAGAGGATCCAAAGCATGTGAGCTTCACAAAAAGTATCCTAAAATATCATTGATGATCTACTCGAATATTTCATCATAGATTTTTGAGAATGCATGATATTCAAAAATAATTTTCATGTAGATTTTCCAGAATGTATATGCTCCTCTTTTCTAGTCATTGGTTACTGGAATTATATGGAATTAATATAGATATTTAAAATGCTTTTACATAGCCAGTGTTTTAGTTTGAAAGAGAGACAACTTTGAAACTGAGTAATTGTGTGTTTATGTCATCTGGGAAAACACCTTAACTGAAAGAGGACAGTAAATGTTACGTGGTGGAATTTAGCAGAATGCCCACTCTGGCCTCTTGTCACACTGTTCAAAGGAGTTAAATGCTACATACCAGGTATTTTTAGTCTATAAGGTTAAATTAGTCCTTATTTCCTAGTTAGATTTATTCCTAGAAGGTAAATTATTTGTGTATCACCGACTTCTAAGATACACAGTCCAAACCATCACTGAGAAGTGTGTCCTTTCCTTCTCCAAGTATCACTGTATTATCAGTAAAAATGGGGTTGCACAGAGGTGATAAATGTGTTGGCTTGGATTTCATTTAAAGATCAAAGCTTAGCAGTGCAGGGAGTTAGAATGACTGTCAGAAAAATATTCTGAAGTCTTTACCCTCCTGTCCTTCATTAAACTAAGTAGCATCTGCTGCTAGGTTTGTACTGTCACTCAGTTTTGTCTTGGGGTTAAAATGACAAGTAAAAAGGTAAAACACGTCCAAAAGTTAATCCTTGGCGAAGTCACTAATTACAGGATGACTGAGAAACTACTGTTACCCAAAAATGTTCTTAGATCTCCCCCCACCCCACCCCCAGCACTCATAGTGTTGAAGAAATTAATTTTTTTCCCCACTTATATGAAACTTTGGGAGATTTTCACACATCTGTAGTTCAGTTCTTGAATGGCTATTGCATGAAATGGGATCAGGGTCTCACCCTGTGTGTTCTTGATGTCTAGGCAAGTCCAGCTAAGAAGCAGACAGGACCTATCCTGGTTCTATGTCATTTATCCAATCTTTTGTCACTTTGTTATTCATCTTTGAGAGTGTGTTCCTCTAGTGTAAATCCTGCCCATGTTCATACAGGACTTCAGAGCTATGTTTCAGAAAAATCAGAGAATATAACATAAGACAATACAAGAATCTATTACGTTTATTAATCTGCTGAACAACTGAAATTTGTATTTTTCCTATCTTGTAAGTTGAGATAATTTCCTAAGTTGGTATTGCCTCATCATTGAACCTTGGGTAACCTTCCCTCTTAATTAACTTTGAGAAAGCATGTAAGTGTAAGCCTACAGATTAATTTTTATTTCTGTGTGTACTTTACTGTCTGCCAGAAGAAACATTTAATTTCCTGATGACAGGAAGTCCTCTTTGAGCAAAAAATCCCATTCTTTCTGCTGTTATTACAAGGTCTGCTAACTAATTACTTTCTCAATCATGTACAAACAAGGAATCTCTGTGAATTTGAATGAAATAAACACATAGAGGAAATACTGACAACCACCAGCTTTTATTCTTAACGCAAATATAGTAATCTAGACTGAAAGGCAAGTAGCATTGCTAGAATTGGTAAAATACTGTTTTGAAGAACTGTAAAAGTTTTATATTTCCAAAATGGATAAATCATCTTGGAAGCATTTTCAAGTTTAAATGTATCAAAGCTTTTAAAGAGCTGTTTGTCAGGGGGTGTCCAGTGTCTCTTCACTTCTGGCAAACTGTAAAATTGGAGGCTGGCTCTGTGTCAACTTCTGCTGATGGAATCTGCAATAGCTTCCTATAGATAGTAGTCAGTAAAGCCTCTGTAATATAAGCTGCTGCCTAATAAAATGTGAAATCCCTTCCTGCCAGTGCCGACTATGACAATTTAGTGTTTTGAGCCAACTCTAAACTTTGCTTTTTCTTCTTGATAAAGGTTGATGTCTCTTCCTGTTTAACTTCATTTCTTTGGGGCTCCCAGATCTTGTCTTTCTGCTTGTGCCCTGCTCGTCTGCTTGGTTGTCACTTGGCTGAAATCTGCAGAACCCTTTAGGCCAATATCTTTTAGAGAAACACAATTTTTAAAATAGGTTTAAGCAGAATGTTAAGTATTTCAGTATAAGGTTGCACCCTATCCATTGAAATGTCTTTCTTCTAGAGACAAATCCTGTTTCTATTAAAGGCAGCGGAAAGACTCCCATCACTGTCAGTGAAAAGTTATTTTCTTTCCTTTTCTTCCTAGTTATGTTTTTGTTTGGTTGGAGGGGTTTTTTTTTGTTGTTGTTCTTGTTTTGTTCTTTTTTTTTTTTTTTTTGATGCATTTACACCTTTGGAGTTTTTGATCCATCACCTTCCTTACCCTCTGTGCAAGAAGGAGTTCCAGTGTAGGCAGAAGTTATATTAACTGGCAGTGATTAATTCAAACAAAACATGAAACTGGCTGTATCACACTCTTGGGACAACTGGATTAGAGACAAATGTTAACTGAATGAGTATTACATTTTAATTCTCAGCTCATCTACACAGGTCTTGCCCTTTGAGAAATTTTCCCTTTCTATTCCTCTATGGCTAAACAGGAGTGAGCAAATACTACTTAGTTTTTCATCTTTAGCCTGAATACAGAAATCTTTTTCAAGTATTGTTTTTCCTGAGGTATTAGAAAAGAAATGAAAGGAAACAGTGCCTCATGTGGAGAAATCTTAAGAAACTGTGGTAGGACCTGACATACTGAGTAATGTCTACAAGTATCAGTGGGAGCTCCTCTTGAAGTGAAATGCCCTGGGGAATAAACATGGACAGCATGCAGAGGAAAAGAAAAGTGACAGCATAAGGTTCATGCAAAAATCAAAATTATGTACTTGTACCTAATTAGAGCTTGAGATCTTTTTTTAGGTGTCAAGAGTTTGTCTTAAGCTATTTGGTTTCTATAAATAATGTCTACTCTAGCACTTTGCAGCTGCTTCTAAAAAAATAGAAAAAGATGAAAACTATAGGTTCAAAATTATCATTTATTATGCTTTATTTGTGCTTTGCCATTGACCATCTGCTTCAGAACATTTATTCATGATAGCTAAATAAGAAAGGAATGTTAAGGTACTAACTGATTGATTTGAAAGAAGTGTAGGAGTTTTTAAAGGTGAAGCTTTAAAGATAGAATTTATTGTTAATCCTTTACTATTTAATTGTAAAAACTTAAGGCTATGTGACTTCAAGGTGTGCTGTGATAAAGATATAGAGTAGCCTGAAGTGGCTTTATTGAAAAGAGAAATCAAATCAAGACCATCTTGTTTTGATCTCTTCTTATGTTATGCTTTCTTCTGGTCATGTCTCCAGCGTTTCACTGAAAAATCAACTTTTGTTGCCTACTTCTGAACAGTAAATATATAATTTAAGTCAGAATCTAGGAATTATGAACATCATCATAATCTAGGAGTTTTATTATTATGCAGTAGAGTTTGAATGCCTCCTCCTAAGCTCACATACAAATTAAGCTTTCTGTCATACGTTTCCACCAGCCACTAAAGAGAATATAATTGAGGAAAGGGGTGGATGAAAATTAAGATACACTAGATGAATAAGATGGAAAAATAAAATGTTTCTTGTAGGAAAATACACCACTAACATATAAAGCATTCTTGAACACCACAGGAGTACTTTTTTTTTTTTTTCATTTCTACACTCAGTGATGTTTTTCTTACTAGACTGTTGTTAGGGAAATAAGAGTTAAGAAGTTGCTTCTGAGGTCCAGACTACTTGAGGTAATCCTGCAGTTCAGGATGAATAGAATCTTGTCCCACTTGAGATAAAAACCTCACTGTAATGTAGATACTTTATGTATTATAATTTACATTCTGAAGGGATTCTTTAAGGCACTTCTGGACATGACCATAACAAGATATCAAATATACGGTACAACTGTGCTCAAAAATCCCAGTATAGCTGAACACCCAAACAATAAGTTCTTTTTTTGAGTCTGAGTTTTTCAGATCCACATATTCAGGTTGGGTGTCCCCCAAGGAACAGGTTTTCATTAGTATTTCCTGTTTTTAGAATTACTGGAAGTTTTGAACCTTTCTCACAGTTCTGACTCAAAAAACCCCAAAGTAGAGACTGAGAGGGTACAGAAAAAGAAAAGTAATATTTAGGCTGTTTGTAAGTCTTCACTTAATAAAGGCACCAATGACTAGAGCTAAGCAATACCTGTTGTAACTCCATAAAATAAACCCTAAAGGATGGGAAGAACGATCCAGCATAGTGACACATCTCTGGCACACGTGGTCTGCAGCTTGTGGTCAGGGCCCTAACATATAAGGAGCAGAGGGGTAAAGGAGGGCAGAAGGTGGAAAACAACACCCAGCATGACAAATTTTACCTTTGCTGGTTTAGCAATATCATGGCAGAGCAGTCCAACAGTCTTATGTCTGTTTCTAGGCCTCCCTATAATGCAGTTTACTCAGGATGTCAGTTTTCCACTTTAAAAATAGGGATACTGTATTCTCACTTTGTTGGGATGTTGTGAGGATCAAGTGCAATGAATTTGCATAGGATTTACATAGGCAGCTTCTACAGGAAGACCAGGAGGACTCAATTTTGTTTATAGAAGCAAAATAAATAATAATAATAAACTAACCCCCCACACTGTTTACTATTTGTATGAAAAATATTTTGTAAAATTTACCAGTATCTGAAATTTGAATGAGAATGATTGTGTCTAACCTGGGTGGTTTGTAGACTGACTTTTGCTGAATTACAGGTAGAAACTAGGTCAGAAAAAATAAAAGGACATCATATGACAATCAACTATGCTTTATTAAGATACATTTCCTCATAAGATTTTGTAGTTCACTGTAGGACAAGACCTGTAAGCAATTCCCTTTTGGCATTATTACTATCTTCTTGACTTCGTCTGATAAGCTTAAAGCTTATAATGAAGTTTTTTTTCTCTTTTTTTTAATAATGAAATTTTCTGTTTGGTTGCTTTTTACCTGAAAGGAAATTGTACAAATGCTTTTAGGATGACTGGCTTATGATTTCAAAGCAGAATCAATCACAATACCTGCTTTAGGATATTTTGTCCCTGCTGAAATAAGTGTCGAAACCCAGCAGAATTTCTGTCTTTGTAAAAATATAAAACATATTGCTAGTGGTTCCATAATGCTTTCCTGAATATTGGGGCTAAAATACCAGGGACAAACAGGGACTTCTGACTGGTTTCCCAATCGGGGCATTTTTATGGGTTTGGGTTTCTTTGTTTTATTTCTTTGTTTTATTTTTGTTTTGTTTCTTTGTTTTATTTTTAAACAAGAGAAGTCTAGTATGTGTTTACGGATTCTGGGAACACAGAGGAAATTAACTGTGTAGAGAGAATAAGTGGTTAATAATTTGCATTATATTAAGAAGATCATTAATTCCATTGTGGGTTTGATGTCTGTTACTTTAGTAAAAAAGCTGAAATTGTTTTTCTTGGCGTTTCCCCCATGTGAGACTTGGTTTTTCATACATCTGAAAACTAAGCTGTCTGTAGCAATCTAGTGCATTAGACATGTAATTATGCTGAGCAGAACCTTCCTGGTGACCAAAAGGCTGCCTGCTGTTAGAAAATTGGAACAAGGTGTTGGGCTTCATAGAAACACCTGCAAGGAGAAAACCCATCATAATCAATTAATGCTTATGTCAAAGAAAACCTAATCCGGGTGGATAGGATGAAGAGTTGGGGAAACCTAAATGTTAACAGATGTGACAGTAATTGTTCTGATATATAACAGATTTGTGATAATGGCATATTTTTATTTTTTTGATATTTAGAAATGGATTAAAGGTTAAAGAAAACCAGGTGAAAGATGTTGGGGGAATTAATTTTTATATTGATTGTTCATTTTTCTTAGAAGACCTTTGTTGTCCCTTTGCTCACCTTTGAAATTTGCACTTTGGAGGTTGTACCATAAAGGTGTATACTTTTTGTGAGAGAAATTCTTTTAAGGAGAAATATCACTTGCTACATTTTTAGGGTTACAGGCATGCCCAAATGTCTTAATTTTTCAATTTGATACTCCTACCCCCCTCTGCCTTTGCCCCAGTCAATGTCAAATGTCCCACAAGGGAATGGAAGTTACAGGAATTTGCTGCTGCCATAATATCAGGAAGGTGAATTGCTACACATAAAGAAAGGGATCAGTAAAACATCACTGTGAAGCAGTTTAAGTGTAAAATCCTGTTTGAGAACTTTAGCCAGTTTTCTTTGTAGTAGAATAAGAAACGCTGGGCAAACTCCTGGCATTGCACTATTCTGGGTTTCCTATGTGACATATTTGACATGTGACAAATTGATTTCTCCAAAAGGATAAGAAAGTGGGATGCATTGAATGCTAGTGATGCTCTTAACTGTGAGGTCTGTGAGGCACTTAGCATCAAGCAAAATGCAAAGGCAAAGCAATAAGAGGGTGCAAAAGGCAAAAATTTGAAATAGTTACTGTGTTTATCTTCATGGTATTTTCACATTCAATATACTTCAGATTGTTTTAATTTTTAATTATTTCATATCAGTCTTTTAAGGCTCTATTTTCCAGAAAACATTTTATTTTTAATTATAACTTGCTGTAGGAATTATCAGTGGATGATCCATAATGCTAATAGAATAGTAAAGTTAAAAACATTCCATAATTCTCAGCCCCTTTGCTGGAGAAAATGTCACCTTTATGTGACATTTTGAGGAAGAATTGCAGATGATGAACAGGGTTGCACTTTGATTCCTTTTAGTTCTTGTAGCAGCCACAGGAGTTCAAATTCTCTCAGCCATGCTGAGATGCCCTGATTGTTGTGCTAAATTTCTCCTGCAGCTGACCTGTTGATTAAAGAGAAGTTAGGGCCTCAAAATCTGTCCTAATTTTGGCTTCTAGCCCGCCTTAAGTAGAGTATTTCTGCTGGGAAACAAACCTTGTTAAAAGCAAAATTAAAAAGAACAAACTTAAAGTTTCTGAACTGTTGCTTCAGAATGAAACTTTCCCCTATTCAAGTAATATATCTTTGACTTTCTTCAAAGACTTGCTGGTCCTTCTAAACTAACACACTGGTTTTCTAGACTGGTTAGTGAAAGCTTAGTGAGACAGAAGGTGAAGATTACTGGAGTGTGAGGAGTGGTTTCAGTCCGTAAGTTACAGGAAAACACAGTGGAATTAAACTTGAAAAAATGAGAGTGTAGCAAATAAAGTTGGTAGGTAGGGCAGTAGTTTCCATATTGTTTATCAAATCTCTGTAGCTGAAGTCTTAGTGGAATGGCATGAACAGCATCAGCATCAACTGCAACTGTTTCTGTAATTAGCAAAGAAATAATTTTCTCTGTACAGAAGTTGAATGGCCATGGTAATTAATGGTAATAGCTTTCATAGGTAAAATATCCTACCATAAAATTCTAACTCAATGTTTTCTTCCCTTACCATTGTAGTTGTTCTTGCAATTCAGGTATATTAGGACATTGACAAGGATGAGAATTGGCAAGCTTATTCTGTGCCTGCAAGCAGAATGGTTTCTCTTGTGTCTGGCCAGGAAAAAGCGGCTGTTCTCATTTCAGCAGGTTGTATCAGGGCTGTTATCCTACCAAACAGTGTTTAATAAAAAGACAGAGCATTTTCAGCTTGTCCTTTCAGCAGAGAAGATCAGCTGCTCATTTTTACAGCTGATATCTAATAGAAGGTTTGTACGTTTGCAGAAGCACAGGCTTGACATGTTTGTCATGACATCAGAACTGATGTTCTGTCTTATCACCTGTAAACCTGTAGCCAAGCTGGTTTTTCCATAATCCAAACATCCTACAAACACAGTGTTTTGGGGCTCTTTATTAAGAACCATGTGACTTGGATTTGTTTTTTCTTCCTCCCCCTTATCAAGTGTTCTATTACGAGAATTAATATCTTTTTAAAATTAAAAGTAAAAAGAAACGTTTTTGGTTTTCCCTTCACTTGGGAGGCCTCTTCACTGGTAAAACCCAAAGCACTGGAGAGTATGGAATGTAGTTGCAAGAAATGCACCTGCTGGTTTACAGCACAGGGCTCGTCTTGTGGAACGGTTTCTTTGGGGAGAGGGGACGAGGAATTTCAGCTTCATTTTAGTCAGAGTTTGCATTGCTCAGAACCCATACCAATAGCTTTAACTATCCTGGAAAAAAACTTTCAAAGACATTCAGTATTTTTTTGAATATGAAATATATTCTGTATTATGTCTTTGCTTTTGTATGGATAATTCATTTTGAATGATATGGTGGAGCTTGATTTTTCTCTTTTATTATGCCAAGTTGAAAGAGTCTAAGTTGAAAGAGTGCAAAGAAAACTGGAACTTGGATGGTCAAATATATTTTAAAATAAATTCTTCAAGAATGCTTGCTGTTTTAGAAGAAAATGGGGTATACACAAAGAGGAACATAATCTGTTAGATGGAAATCTGATATTCTGTTAGAGGATCTGTGATTTGCTGAAATCCGAAAGAGTCAAATATGTTGTCTAAATGTCACTCACTGCAGAGGAAAGGAAAAAACAAGGAAAATGCAGTTGAGAACATTATATTACAATTCTATGTGCTTTCAAAAATTGTATTTTTCAAGGTTTTAGACTAGTTGGAATACAGTTGAAGCAAGGCTTCTATTTAAAGTTTATTAGCATATACCCTCAATATCCTCAGTGAGCCTTAAAGCCTCTACAAATGTCTTTTAAAGTAGAAAAGATTTGGATATTTTTATGTAGAAAGCAAACTTTGAGAAAAATACTGAGGGATTTCTTGTGCATAATAATAGCATCAGACTGATTTATGGTTTGCCTTCGTGATTATCTTTCAGGCTTAAAATAGTCTGAAGGTAGAATCCTCATCTACTTCTCCAAGAAAATAAATCAAAACTTTGTGAAAACAATTTGTAAACACTCTTGTAAGTAGAAACTTGATTTCCGGCCTCCTACCTGGATTGCTCCCAAATAGGGCAGGGAGTGTGTGGAGATGGGAAAGGTAATTAACATTTCTGAAAGGCCCATCTGCTCCAGTGGAAAATGCTGTGCCTGCTGAGGCTCCTGGCAGGGCTGTCTCCTTTTCCGTCCCTCGCCACCTTTGTTCCTTACCCAAGGGAACATTTCCTCTTCTCTGCAAGTAGTAGATCTAATGCTTTGGAAAGATTCCTGTATTTCTGACCAGACATTTAAAAACAGGGCTTGTTAGAAGCTTTCCAGCTCGTTAAGCAAATTGAATTAACTTCTTTAGTTCTGAGGCCTGGAGATGGCAAAATTCAATTCTGCAGAGGTGGCAGCCTGGTCAGCCTTCAGCCTCCTCTTCTGGGAGCTCCCACTCCTCCTCCTGCATGCCCAGCCCTGCTGCAGGAATGCCTGGCATGGCCTTCCCCCCCAGCTTCTCACACAGCCCCTGCCCGTGTGGTGATTTTGGCTGTCCCATTCGAGACCTTACACAAAGTGCCTTCTTTGCTGACTGTTAAACCCGATAGAACGGATCAGCCCTGTTTAGAATAAAATTCTCCTTTTAGAAAACATTTGAGATACAAAGTGTGCTGGGGGAATTTTTCTCGGGAGGTGAAGATGAATACCCTGCGTCCATGTACTTCTGTCTCATTCCATGTGTTAATTAAATGCTTCTATTGAGAAGAGACATGTGGTATTGTTTGGTATCATGGATTAACTACTTCAGTGAAGCAAGCAGAAGGAATTACTTTTCATTGCTGTATGTCTGCATGCACGTCAATTTAAAAGACATATTTTAATTAAGAATTTTAAATAAATGTAGATAACTGTGGCCTAGACAAAATCTGACCCAGCCAAAAGCATTCTGTAGCTTGTCACAAGATGGTGATATCATTCACAACACACAAATACATCCCTGCCAAGATTTTTCAAAACACAACAGCTGCAAGTTTTCGTTCAGATGAGAAAGTTATTGAAATAATATCTTAAAGAAATTTATAACTAGGGGAGCTTCTACCACAAGTGCCTTGTTAAATCTTTAAAACAGAAAATGACAAATTATTTTGTTAAACAATATGCTAGTTAAAAGATATAAAAACTGAGATGGTTTTAGCTAAAGTATTTTACAAATTTTATTTAATTTGAGTACAAACAAAGGTCACATGCTGGTGAAAATTCAAATCTTATTGCAAAGAAGGAGACTGACATTTCCTTTGGAGCACAGCAATGAGGATGTTCAAAACTTAATCCTTGAGAAAAAAGAATATTACAACCATATTGTTTCACTAGATTTTCCCCTGGGTAACCATTTTAAAATGCTAAGTTCCTCAGCCATTTAGATTTCTTTCTGGGAGCATCATATACACTTAGGTAAGACAGCCATAGATAAATGGATTTTGAAGAAAATTCATACGTGAAACTGAGGTTTCATCAAAACTCAGAGCAAATATATTTATTCCAGTCATATTTGCTTCAGGCCACAGTTTTGATTTAAAGGAGCCTTGACATTTTTCATGGCTGACAGCACAGTCCAAAGCATAAAAATGACATACTGTGCAAAGCCTGTTGGTGCCTTCAACAGTGCCAAGGAGAGGCTTGTTAGGATGAACGTGAGATTGGATAGTTCCTGCTGTCCCTGTGCATTGGATAAAACTGAGAGGGGTTTGGCAGCAGGGAGACCTCTGTGCATGTCAGGGACTGTCCTGTGCCTGACACACCTGGCTCTGCAATGGACACCGTGTGCACCAGAACTGGAATAGTTGGTGGGAGTTTGTGGTGCCTGTGCAAAAATATGTTTAAGAAAAGGCAGTTGCCCCTTGGCAAAAAAAACCTCAAGAGATGCAAGGGCAATGCCAGGGCAGGAGGGACACTTGAGCAGGGGACAATGCAGAGACAGGAAGCACAGCTGGGCAGGCAGAAGAGTAGTGAAAAAGAGAGATGTCAAAGAAAGGAGGGGAAATAGGAGGCATACGAGGCTTGGAGGGGTTGTCTGAGCAGGGACGGGAATCAAATCCTGCTTGAACAGCACTTCAGAAAATGCATGGAAGAAGGTGCAACACCCAAAGTGACAGCAGCCAGTGGAGGAACCCACACTTTAGCAGTGGGTGAGAATCAGGGAGCAGCAAAACAAAAGGAATCACTGTTAATTGGCAATCAATTAAATTGTTTAGAATTCCCCAGTTGCTTTTTTGCCCATGACAGCATGCCCTTCCTTCTTCCTCAGCATCCAGAATTGTTGTTTTCGCCATCTTAGAGTACATATCTGTCCTATCTCTGTTTCTGGGTTTCAGATCATATATTTGTTGAAACTTTCTATGAACCTTGACTAAATTTTCCCCTTTCATTCTGTCCTTGTAAAGCAGTTATTCCATCTACTTGCTGTTTTCAGCTGCCTTTCATGGGCTTTTTCTAAGTAGATTACATCCTTTTCAGAGGCATCCTTCTCCAAGATGACCAGACCTGCAGTCAGGATGTGGATACAGCAAGATTTTATACAGTCACAAAAAGAAGAACTTGTTCTTGTTTTGCATACCCTTCCTGAATGACGTCTGATGATCCTTTGGCTTTTTTGGCTGTCACTGTCTGTTTGAGTCACTCATTTCAGAGAAGAGCCAGTGATGATTCCAGTGTCCTTTTCTTCAGCTGTAACTGCCAGTCCCAAATTCAGTGTCGTTGTGTCAGGGTTCAGATTGTCTCTGCCTCCACCCCATCTGTGTTTTCCCCCCCCCCACTCCTCACAGTGTCTTTCACACTTACTTGCATGCAAGTTTTTCTACCATGTTTTTCCCTGCTCACAGAGTTTGGTGACTTGAGCTACTTGCTCGGGCAAGGCATTTGATTGCCTGAAAGAATGTGATGATATCCACAGACTGGTCTCTCTCTCCATGTTATTGATCAATGTGCAAAAAAAACCCCTTCTCCTGCCTACTTGGTTGTGTATGTTCCATTCTGAGAATTGTCCCTTAGTCTGTATACTATGCTTTATGCCTTTGGAAAAGCTATGGAAATGAATTCCAGGCCTGTGACTGCTTAATTTCTTTAATAACCTAACCACATAAAGCAAGATCCGTGCAAATTACGGATGTGTTATTGTACCCACTTGTACAACCACAATTGAATGGATTATGCTGTTTAATGAGTACAGCTAAGCTTTGTTTCTGATATTTGTCAAAAGAGGCAGCACATAGACATTAATAAAGAAGCAAAATCCCTGAAGGCATAATCTCTGCATATGCATTGCTAGAAGTATTTTGGACTAATGTGGGATGTAGCTGTTGGAGGATATCCTTAGAGGCTTTCCCTCCCTCCCATTAGAAGTAATTCATTAAGCAATAATAGCTATAGATGGTATGGCAAATAAAATTTCCTGTCACACTTGGAACAAGCCTCAGTTATATAAAAACTTATAATGAAATACAGTAATTAATAAAGGGAAAGAACATTTAATGGAAGTACCTTTATAAAAAAAAATTCATTTTAAATACTTTGGTTGAATCACAGTAAACTGTGGTTTATAGTTTATCATATCATGTGGGTGTGATATCTGATATGAGTAGCATACTGATTTGGTAGGAGATGAGAAGTTAAAGCTGAGACAAGTTTGGCCATTGAGAGGAAGAGCCATCTCACTGTGGCCAGTGTTGCAGAGATCACTGTCATACTGTCCAGACTCAGAGATCTGGCAGCCAAGCCACAGACATTGCTCTGAGGACAGAAGGGCCTTTCCCCCTGTCCTATTGCTGTCTTAGGTGGAGTATTCTAGCATCATAGCCAAGCTTTCTCAGTAAATGTATTGTCTACCCCCTCCTAATTGCTAACATTTCTACATAGGCAGATGATAACAAATTATCTGTTATCTGATTAGCAACTTGTCACTTTAGAATCAAAATTTTAAAACTGTGAAACTATTAGAAAAAGACAGTATATGACAAGTTTGAAATCCCCTCTGTTACTGTAAAATAACCACAAGTCCTACTAGTAACAGACCTACCCTTGCTTTGGAATTTCCAGCTGGGCACTATGTGTGTGTTGGATTGCAAGGTGGAAGGATTGTTGTGATAAAGTTGGACTTATACTTTGCTACAGCCACAAACTAAACAGGTATCAGAATCATTTGGTTTTATGCATGATTTGTGTCAAGGGGTATTAACCTTCAGAAGGATTCCTGGTTAATATAGTGTGTAGACACTCCCTTCCAAACTGTTGGCTACATAGAGTAGCTACTGAATTTTCTTGTTTTATGCCTTGATATTGCTGTTTGTTGCCTTACTGCTCTTTCATCTTTCCCTGGTTATTTGCATGTTTGCAGTAGGTGCTGCATTGGAACCACAGCTTACAAGGACAGGAAGCTTTTCCCATTCTTGTAATACTGTAGAATTTACTGCAAAATATAGTGGGTTTATTTGTTAAAGCAAATTGTCCCCCATCACAGGCTTCCAGATATTTCTAAGTTTGCAGGACACTTTTTGTCAAATTGCAAAGAAATACAGTATAACCATTTGCACAGATTTTCTGCAGTATTTGGCTGAAGTACTCTGCTTGTTGATCTGGTAGCTTTCTCATTTGTTGTGAATTTTCCTAGTTCAAGGACTTGTTGGTTGTTGATGGCATTGCTCCAGTGTAATCAGTAGTATTATAATGATGGATACCAGCTGGGGAATGGATCTCATGAATTAAACTACTTGTTCTCAGATATTCAAGGTACCCTACAGGAGAATTCTTAAAGCCAATGTTCTTTTTATTATTATTATTGTTATTATTATTAAATTAATTCTGATGGAGAATTAAATATATGAAAAAATGAGGAAAAATAAGAAAATATTATTAAAATCTGTTTAGTATAATGAAATTGGAATGCTTTGGGGAAAAAATGGCCAAAATGAATGTGTCATCTAGATATCTTACCTCTTTTTTTTTTTTTTTGATCTGATGCTAGTTCTGAAAATTGTGCTGCAAATTCCATGTTTTAGCATCTACAGTCTGTAATTTATGTTGGCACGACAAAAAGAAAAGTATATTCATGCACGTGATTTTTTAATTCATGTGGAATTTTAAGGTTTGCTGTGCAGTCTGAGATTGTTGTTATTTGCCACAATTTATAACAAAATAATATAAGGGTTGAGTTACACCCACAGAAGCCTTTCTTGAGGTTCCAGATGACTTCAGTTGTTGTTTAAAATATAGACAAATCCTGGTGATGCCTGTAACCTGTGGGAAAAGCCAGGATGAGGAATTTTGGGTTCTTTTCCATTTTTTTCTTCATCCTTATACAGTGATGTATATATGAAAATATGGCACCAAGAAAACACACTTAAAAAGATTTTTCTGATCTCAGTGTTTTTCAAAGACTAGATATGTAAATGATTCTGTACAGTGTGGATAAATATTAACAGTAATTCTGTTCCTCCAAGGAAAATGAGTCTTGGGTATCTGAGTGGATGGTAAGAGTGACATAAACCCTGTGCTGAACCTGTACAAGAACTTCCCCTTGATGGAAAGATGTTAAAGGAGGCAGCAAACAGCCCCAGTAATTTTGAAAGAAAAAACCTGAGAAAGTTGAGAGGTACATTTAGTACTCTCTAGGAAAGATGTTCTGTTCTCTGTCAATTTTAGTTCTAATATTGTGTAGAATAGCAAGATGTTTTTTCTAGATATTGGCATTAAATTAAAACAAAACAAACCAAACCCCAAACCAGAAAAACAACAAAAAAGTTTTGGCTTCCATCTTCTCAATAAATCTAGCAAGGGAACAAAAGCCAAGTATTGTGTTCAGTTGTTTGTTTCTACACAAATGCTATTCTCTTCCTTAACTTGATTTTGTAACGTACTTAGTTTGAAGGGATTTGAACTTTTTTTTTATTAATGTGGATGCTATTATGCTGAGAAAAATCATAAGCTTGTCCAGATGAGACATGTTGAGAAAGATGGGCTGCTTCTTTGTATTAATCCTGAAAAGGTTTTGATTAAAAGAAATACAAGTCTGAAATTTAGAACTCTTGTTTCCTACATGTCTAGCCTTAGTACTCCTCAATACAGGCCCTATACCTCAATTAATGAAACTATGAAAGAGTTATGTGATCTACTTTGTCTGCTCTGTAAGGTGTGTTGGGTTTTTTTGTACTCTGCCTTCATATTCTTCACAGGTGTTTCTTTGGATATTTTGTGCGTGTGTGTTTTCTTTAAATGATCTTTAAATGTTGTCAGGTCTTCTCTGCTGCCAAATCTAAGTGGGGAACTGCTGACTGAGCAATTTCGGCTGATGGAAGACTTTTCTTGGTTGAGGGGAGATTAGTTTCTGACCTGTGTTCCAGGGCTGTGCTGACATGGAGCACATTCTCCTCCTATTGTCTGTTTCCAGAAAGACAGAACCTTGTACAGGCTTGGGCTGGGACTGGCTCTCCCACCACTTTTGCATGTCACGAATAATCAAGCTTTATTCCAATGGGCTCCCTGGTAGGAAGTGTGGGTGTAAATACCAGTGGTGCAAACTGGGGAGCTGGACAGCTAAGTCATTATTAGGCCCTTTTAAGCTTTAGGAGGTAAATGTTCTGCAAACATTTTATTGACCTCTTAACCTAGATTTAATTTTCTTTATCTCTTACTTTGGCTGAACATGCAACATAATGGCTTATGTGAAGAAAGTACTAGGATGAAATCCAAGTTTGGCTGAAACTAAAACAAGTCAGTAATTAGCTGTACTTAGATTCCCATATGGCTCTGTGTTGTTTGCCCTGGTTGTGAGCTGAACTGGTAGACAGAAATCATTGAGTCACGGAGGGGAAGACAACTTGCAAAATGATAAACTCAGATGGTACTTATAAAGATGTGAGAAGCAGACAATGAAAACATCCATTAACTAGGAAATTATAAGTTCAAAGACAATGGAAACAACACTTAATCTCTTGGGGCTGTTCTTTCATCCTCAATAAAAGAAAAAAAAAAAAACCTGATATATTCCATGAAAACTGGGGTTTACATGAATCACTGACTTCTGGAAACTATTTTGTTAGTCAAAATTCACCAGTCCAGTCCATCATTCAGGACTAATCATATCCTGTATGTTGAAAACATTTTTATGAATATATTTTCTTGTAGTCAGTGCTGAGGGAATTATATTGCTCAATGATTGAGAAATACCAAGATTAGGCAAGATTTTGCCCATTTATACTAGATAAGTGTTAAATATCTATAACATATCTGAACCCTCTCGACAGTCAGTGAATAACATATTGCTCTACATAAAAACAGCTAAGAAATTTGGCAAACACATCATAAGCTTGATGGTTCTTATCTGAAAAGAAATGAACTGTAGCTGTCTGTCAGAGTAATGCTTGCGGTACATTTCAGGTATTAACAGTTTGGGGGTTTTTTTGCATTTTCCTTATCAGTTTCCTGATCAGTGGGTTTGGAGTTTTTGTTTATTAATTCCATAAAAGCCCCTTGTGCTTCACGTGTGGCTCCAAAGCGTACTGCTGCCTGCAGTCCAGCTGCATAAGAAAATACCGCAGCCAGCTTAGAACACGAAAGCAAATTCTGACTTTAAAAAGGGTAAATTCTGCCAACTATTAAGCCTTGTTCATCTCATTTCAGGCAACTCGACTAACATGCTTGAAGCAATATTTCTTTTTAATTTGAAATATACATAGAAGATTGTTTCATGTAATTGAGAATGTTAGTTTCCTATGCTAGCTTTCATAAAGATGTTTCTCTTTCAAATTTAATACTTCATCATGATGAGGCAGAATAAACATTACCCTTGCCTTATTTAGAGAATTTCTTAAATCATAAAGATCATTTTAGATTCCTCTGTTACCCCAATAGAGGAAAGTATCTTTCACATGTACTTGTTAAATTAAGATGGACTAAAGGAAACAGAAAAGAATAAATTCCTTATCTTTCATGCTGCATATGATGTAATTATTTTAGCCTCCCATGGTCTGAGTACATGTTATTTTTGCCTGTGAAAATGTTTGCTTCAAGAAGGTGCCATTGAAGTGAAATCCAGGGACTCTGAATTGGAATACAAATACTGTTGGAGTTTCTGTTGTGGTTTGTTTTCACTCACTCAAAAGACAAAATGACCTTGAAATCACAGGTGAAAGAAGCACTCCTGATCTTACTTATGTTATAGGGTTAGATATAAAGATGGTAATCAAGGAGTTTGTACCCACAGATGAAGTAAAACTGTGTGAATAGTGAAGAGAACTAAGATGAATAAATGACTAAATAAGTCAGGCAATGGTAGCTGGTTCAGTTACGTGTTCTATGATAAAGACAGAACTGTCTCCAAACTTTGAAATAGGACTTGCATAAGATACTGTGTTAAGACTTTCACAGCAGTGAGCCTTGCTTAATACACATGGTATTTTCTTTTTTACTAGTTGCCTAAAGGATTGTTGCCTTGCTAATGACTGTTTTGCATCCTGTATCATTCTCATTTTTCTATACCTGTGTGTAGAAAACCAGAAGATTAATAATTGACATGAGCAAGCAAATACGACTTGTTTCACAGGACAAAGGATTTCCATTTATCTGTCGAATTTAAGTAATGTCTTCTGTGGCTGGGAAAGCCTCCTTTCATTCAAACAGTCTGTGGCACTTGATGTTTATTTGATGTCTATTTTGAACCTTTGCTGCAGAGAGGTTTTATGGGAGGCAGTAGAATTAACATTAAGTATGTGCTTGGGTGTGTGGAACTTTGCAAATGGAGAAGGGCTGAAAATGATACCAGCACAGGAAGGCTTGTGGGATAGGGGGGATGGTGGTATTGCTGGCAGCTACAGCAAAACAGGAGGGAGGGAGTTGGGAGGAGAGGAGAGGAGCCGGGTCTGACATGCTGATTTTCACTTGGCAAGGGGACATCTGGAGAAGATTCTGTAGAAGCAGTTTGAATTACAAGTGTGAACAAAAGGGGAGTGAGAAGGAAAGAAATCTGGGAGTCATTGACACAGAGACTGTAATTCAAGTTCTCAAGAATAGCTAAGGTTGCCCAAGGACAGCCTAGTTAAGCTGTGCGCATAGTACAGAGCCTATTCCCTATTAAACATACAAATCCTTTCACTTGGAGATTAATTTTATGAAAAATGAAATAGGAACAATTTTGAAATGTGGTTATCTATTATTCAAACTTCAATTTATAATTCTTATGTCTAGTAAAAGTATGAATAATTGCAGAAATCTGTAATTTGAAAATATATTTTCGTTTGACTGTAACATGTCTTCAGAATTACAAAGGAGAACCATCAAGGTTAATTCATTGTGCAAATTTTCCCTCAATACATATTGAGCAACAGAGTAAAACATTTCTGGTTTTTGCAAGTGAGTATCAAAATAATTCCTTTGAAAGGTGCTTGGTTTTATAGACTGCATTTTCTTTAAAAAAGTGACAAAAAACCACTCAATAATTCCCCATGTAGAAGTTACTTTTTCAATATGGAGAAATTTTGTTACCATGAGTGTCTGAGAAATGTGTCTAAGCCTGAGTTTCACACGCCTAGAAGTTACTGTTCACACCCAGTGATAAAGGCCATGCAAAATACTGACATAACTGGGTGTACTGTAGTTCATGTCCTGCTGACGTGTCTGCCTTTTGGTTTCAGAAAACATCAGCTGTTCAGAACACTGCAGTTAATAATAAATGGAGAAAAATATCAAGGGAGTTAGTTTCTTCAGACATTCAGGCTTGTGATAAGAGTCAGGTTATCTGCTTTTCATTAGAGCTTAGTTTGTCTGTTTTCCACAGAATTAAAAAAAAAAAAAAGTCCTACAGTCTTTGTTTCTTGCATAATTTTCTTTTACTGATAGACAGGCTGTCATTTTTCCCCCTTCTGTCTAGTCCAAACTGCTTTTTTAAAGTTGTTTTGTCTTCCATAATTCATGTACTTTATCTGTCTTCTGTTTCTCTAGGAAAAGTACACAATCCGGCATCCATAACATACCTCACCTGGAGCATGGTTAATTTTCAGTAAATACAGACCTTGCTTTAGACACACAATAATTTTCTTAGTTGATGACTGTTGTTGGTGTATGGTTTACAATTTCAAATTTTGGGGTCTTTTTTCCCCATGATATACCTCTCTGTGCCAAGAACAGACAGATCAGGAAAATAAACACTTTATTTTTAATATTATTCAAAATATGCAGTGTTAAGAAATCAGTTGTGGAACTGATTCAGTTTCTGTTCTGATTTAATACTCCTCTTTATGCTGAAATCAGTGCAATTTCATGGAGACATAACATCTCAGTGTTGGATTTCAGAAAAGGACCTAAATTATATTTACAGAGTCATCATGTGGTTGCCATCCTTTGGCATAAATGTGAGTGGATGTTCAGACATCTTGCGAGTATTCAAAACTCCATAGCTCTGTTATGGGTTGTTACCTGTAGGTCTTTGTTATTCTGAGAAGTGATCTCAAGCTGCAAGATGTGAATCAGATAAAAAGAAATAAAAAATCCCAAAGTTCTGGCATTCAAATTCAGACCTGCATCCCAACTTCCCACAACTGCTGAAGGTCAACTTTTGTCTCTTGTCAGCTCAACTTTTGTGTCTCCTTTCTGAGTCTGGCAGAGGAATGGAAAGGAACATTGGCTCAGAACCGGAGGCTTATAAATAGAATCCACTCTGTTTATTTATATCCCTTCATAAAAGGTAGTTGGTGGCTTCGTTAAACAGCTGCTTGCACTCCCCAGAAAATGGATTAACTCTCTTCTTTGGTTTCCTGATTAAATTGAGTACCTAAACTCTGAAGTGAGTTTTATCTGAGTAAAAGAAAATGTAACACCTGGACTTTAGAAGAGTCATATGAAAACAAACTGTGCAGAATTACACTGTTCCTGGTAAATGACAAAGGATGTGATTACAGTGTAAAAAGCACACAAGAGAGTAATCTACTTTGTTCTTTAATATTTTTTCTGAATAATTGGAAAGGCTATATAGCACTCAATGAACCCTTAAATAGAAATCTTGGTGACTCAGAAATGTCTTGGATGTTAGTGTGTACACAGTTACCTTCAATTGTTGTTTCAGAGATTCTCTTGCTGACAGTCGACACATAGAGCCCTGTAGTCACCATTCAGGTGATAGAAGTCTGTATCCACTGAAGTTTCTGGATAATCTGCCCTCTTCATAGCAGTTTAGTGGCTCCTTTTGCCTAGAGCATTTGTATTTACATTCCTAGTGTTTACAGAAAGCATGGTGCTGTAGTATTGAAAACTTTATCCCAAGAATTAATAGGCAGTAATGATTGTGCCAAGATTTAATGATGAAGCAGAAAACAAATGTATTCTAATATCACCCAGCTCTTTTCCCAGACAGCTCTGATCATCCTTTACCCCTTAGACTGCAGAGGCACCACTCTATCTGGTTTGGTCTTACCCAGTATCTCAGCAGACAACAGGCAGCAACCATCACCTTCTCTGTAAAGTGCACTTCATTATTGTTGGTTTGGCAGCTGCTGTTTCTGGCAGCAAAATGGTCTCACTTCTGTCTCTTAAACCTGAGACAGTGGGATAACACCATGGACAAATCCACCAACAGCAATAGCACCCTGTCTCTGATCCTTTGTTCCTTTGTAGTTTGGATCTGTTTTGAGTTTACAACTGAGAAGGGTCAAATCTGGACCAGAATATCCCTGTTTGGTTTGATAGTTTCTCTGTGAAGGAGAGACAAATGGTGCAATGCCATAGAATTTTGTTCCTAATATCTTTCAGTTTTCACATTTTTAATTTTTTTTTCTTACGTAATAATTTTCTTGACATTGCTTTGAAGTAGAGCATGTTTTAGGATTTGTGTAATTTACTAGCAGATAAGAAGCTTGGCAACAAAAATTCATATGGAATTTCCGTTCAGATTCTTTTTACACATCACAAAGTCATACAGTATGGTAGGACACAAACAAAGCAGTACTACTGTGTGTGAAGTAACTGATTCTAATCTGATTTTTTTTTCAATTGATTCCTTATTTGCACATTATTGTACAAAATAGCTCTTTTATTTCATCCCGAGGTTTTTTTCCTGCTGGGATAAACTTGTTCCTTTTCTGGCCCAAGCATTAGTCATTAGATTAGAACAGGATCTGTGTTAGGCAGGAGTAAAAGGAAAGTCTGCAATTGAATTAGTCCCAGAGCTCTCCTCATGAGAGCAAAAAGACAAAATTTCGCTCTATTGCTCGTGGCATAAGAAGGAGACAATTCTTGTCTGCAGATGTTTTTTTCAGTATCTGGGGCCACACCTGGTGCAAAAGTTCCACTATGTACAGTTATTAAGCTCTAGCCAAGGGGGGGGGGGAAACTCCACCCACTTGGCTGGAGGAAGGAAACAACAGCCTGCCTTTGGAGAAATGCGGAGTGGCTGTAGCCACGTCCCACAGGTGCCTTAGCACTGCTGATGGGCTTGGAGGGCGATGTGCTACCCATGTAAAAGAGTATGGGGAGCTGATGGCTCTTCCCAATGCAGAAATTCAAATGTAAGAAGTCCCTCAATAGAGTCCTATAGCATGTGTTTATTGTGATGTGAGAAATAAGGGAGGAGATAAAGATAGCTGGATTATTGATATATTTTAGTTTTAACTATGTGGGAGCAATACTTGCCATTAAATAGAACCAGGAACTTGCAAAAAGATTCAATTTGTAGCTGTTTTTCAGTTCCACATTATTCACATGTTAATAATTAACCAGTAGATTGTGAATCTCATTTTCAAGGCAGTTTATGCTTGGCTGCTGTTGAAAGAATTCCTGTGGAACTAGCAGATCTCAAGGAGCTGTGAATTTAGGCTAAGGTGACTGAAAATCATGACTATGACCTCTATTCCCAGTACTTATTGTGTGGCCTTGTATGAGACTTAACCTCTGCATCTCAGCCTCAAATTCTTTATGATGAGCATAAAAATTAGATTTCCTCTGGGCTATTCTGGGTATGAGAGCACATCGTGACACTGGAATGCAAAAGTACTGCTAAAATGCCGAGTGAGTTTATTGATAAATGTGCCAAGTATGCCAATGAAGTTGTGATTTAAAAAAAAACAACTTCACAACATTAATAATGAATCTGAGCTCACATATTAAGTCCCTGCAGCACATAAACACTGAGCAGTCCTTTTGGTGCTGAGCACAGCTGGGCTATACAAAACCCATGGAACAGCTTTGGAGAAGTGTTGCTGGTAATCCCTACAGATTATTGATCAGTTGAAAGTCTACTATTCCATCTTGATTATCTGTTGTTGTTTCTAGGAGAACATTTCTATATAAATTTAAGGCAGTGACTTGTTTCGTTAGGCTGAGCATATCAGGTTAGAAGGGGCAGCACTGAAGGGCTGTGTGTCCTTGAGCCCCCCGTGTCCCTCAGGGCCGCTCATAAGCTGCCCTGTGGATAAAATGTGATAAATGTGGATAATATGTGATAAAATGCTGTGCAACATTGAAGCTCCCCCTTAGGTTACTCTGTGCCAAGCACCGAGCCTGGGACAACTGAGGAAGACCAGTTTGCTTTATTGCTCCTGGATCTGGATTGCACATTAAATCAGGGTGTACCTAAATCCCATTCAGGGTACACATATCCTAAATACTCTCTGTTGCTTATTGTGGGCACAATAGGTTTTGTGCACCACGTCAGTCTCTGTATTTTGAAAATGTGAATATTAAGACTGGTAGTGTACAACATTATTCTGGACCATTGTAAGTTTAAAAAGAAAGAAGAAAAGATGCTTGTATTTGAAACAGTTATTTGAGAGGTAAAACACATTCAGCTAAACTTCCAGGCTAAATTCAGAACTGGTATCTCTGGCTGAATGTGATTAAAGGAGGAAATCTAGTTTTGATCAGAGATTTTATTTCTCTCAGCAGACATTTAAAACAGGAAGATGTGTAGAAATAGATGCAAAATGTCTGTGCTGTAGCCTGACAAGTGGCAATACCATATGTAATCTATTATAAGATGACTGGCATGTTGAGAAATGATTCAAGCTGGCTAATTTACAGAGCTCTAATTCTGCAGCAGTGTCCTGGAGAATACCAACTGCAACAGCAAGTCCCAAGTTAAAAACCACTGTGGGCCTGTGCGCATGTGTGTGCATATTTAATTGTCATGTTACAACTGCAATAATGCCTGAGATTTGAGACATTTCCTGGGTCTTGGAGATCAGCTGGGGTCAGCTGAAGCTCAGCCAGGTGCAGTCAGCTCTCACCAGACAGTCATTAATCCCCAGGCAATGCCTTGCCCTTCAATCCCTATTCCTTATCGGAAAGCTCTCTTGCTAAGGTTTCAGCTTGTCTTAGGATCTTGTTAATAATTACGTTTCCATGGGAAGGAATGACTTGCAATAAAATATAGTATTCGCCCCCTCTGTTTTTAGCACTTAATGAGCTCCCAGTTACATATGATTTGTGAAGCTGGGGGGTTAACTCCAAAAGGCTTAGCCCCACACTGGGTTGTCCAGTAATATTTTTGCATCCTTGGACAGTAAGCTTGTAAGAGTTCAGCTGATTTTCATAACGGATGTCTTATATCTGTTCAAAGTTTGCTCTACCCACATTTACAGCATCTTGATGTAAGAGCTGTTATCTGTTACGCTGAATGTGTTTGGAGGAACAGGATTTTTGGGTGTCTTTCTTCATGTTCACATATTAAGCCTTTCTGTGGAATACAATGAGTGGGTTAATGGGAAAAAGCACAGGAAATGTTAGAGGAAGGTGCGTCCGGGGAGTGTGTTTGCCCATCCCTTTTAGGAAGTGACAATCTAATTCTCTGTCATGTCAGTCAGCTTAAATCCACTTGATGCAACCAGTTTCCTCCAATTCATGGTTGTGTAAGTACAGCACTGATAGGCATTTCTTTTCCAAGTTTCAAAGTCCCCTTCTAGGAAAAAAAAAAAAAGGCTATAATTCCACCATTTCCCGCAATTGTTCTACCTTAAGCTGAAGAAGATATGTTCATAGCTGGGAAAAGGCAGAATCCTGGAACTCTTAATTGCCTTTGTTACCTGACTTGTTGCCAGAGAGAGGGACAATACGATAAGCTGTGACATCTTCATTGATAATGGAATTTTACAGCAGCATAGGATACTGGTGAGCGAGCTGAGCAACAAGACTTGGAATATATCTCTCCATTCATAGAAGTGGAGAAAGCAAAGTCTTACTGCCATTGTTCTGCAAACCCACTCTGTTACTTTTACTTTGACAGGCACACAGGAAGATTAAAATTTCTCAAGATCGGTATCTGATGTCCAGCCATGTCTTAACCCAGTTCTGTTTAGCAAAAAAAAAAAAAAAAAAAAAAAA